>OX637536.1:79600960-79765960 GCA_951800035.1 Linnaemya tessellans
TTCGACTAATAAAAAAAAAATTCATACATAATTTAAAAATAATTTTCTTTATTTGGAAAGTTTTAAATCTGTATTACATATACATCAGCTTTTTCCTTAATTGTAACTGTAATTCAATTAAAGTCGTCATCTCAACTACGGGGTTTTTCCCCGAACTTGTCTCGATTTAAATTCTAAACCCGGGCCAGCCATTTCATACTACAATTGTGCAGAGATCACTTCACACATATTCTTATGCTCATTAATTTACAGGCCAACCTAAATTACGACGCAAAGCGTTGTGTGGCTATCAAAATTTCTCATGCCCATACAAAATATATGAGACCAACCGAAATAACGCGGCGTCAACGCTTTGCAATTGGAAAATTCAATTTTCACAGCGCGTAAAGTGAAGTTTGTTGCAAAAGTACTCTTGTTTGTTTTGTTGAAGTGTTAAGTGATGTAACTTTGGCTACTTTTAGGTCAATTTAGCGTGTTCATCTCTATTTCTTATTTCTAATTAGAGTTTTTATCAATCAAAGTGAGTAAACATTACTGATTATGGCGCAACGTTAAAGGCCGTGTCAAGGCCGAGACACATAGAATCCGTCATACGTTATACGTCGCCTTTTTCAACTGACATGAACGTACTGACGGAAAAGGCTGGCACAATGAGTACTTTGTTGACGGATATTAAATCAATTGTATGTTTCCCATTTTATTTATTTATGTTGAATTTATATATTTTATAAAATTTTTTTGTATATTATATAATTTTTGCTGAACACACAATACAAAAAATTGATTAAAACAATTTGAAAAGCTCATAGATTTCTGTCAAAGTATTCAACGCACGTCAAAAGTTAAAAGTTGGCCAACTTTCGTACTTTGTTTTGACGCAGAAGTACTGAATGTGACAACTCACATAAGAAAGCATGTATTTCAACTCAGCTGTCAGTTGAAAAAGGCAACGTATTACGCATGACGGATTCTATGTGTCTCGGCCTTCAGATAAAACTTTTGCTTCGCGTTGCGTTATAGTTTCGCTTTGACATTTAAGATGAAATATACATACCTATATAAAACATGCCACATAAAGTACTTTTAACGTAACGCGAAGCGTAAAGTTGGGCAACTGTCATCTTTTTGCGTGCTTTGACAATCAGCCGGAATCGTTTTTTTTTCTTTTGCCAAATTTGGACGTATGTTTTAAATATCTGAATGTTAAATATATATGTATATATGAAAGCTAAATATACATGTATGTACAATTTATGCAATAAATATTAAAAAAATATGTATAATAACAAAATTATCAACCACTTCTTATGGTAAAGAAACAATACACGGGTGTTGTCAAAGTTTTTATTGTGACATACACCTTTTGCTGTGCGCTTTTCTGTTAAAGTTAGAAACGTCACGCAAAGCGAAAAAGTTCTATCTGACTCGGCCTTAACGCTCTAATTTAGGTTACTCTTTTCAGCGTAAAAGCTGAATAGGGGAATTAATGTTTTTGAAAGCACAGAAATGCTTTTAATAAAAACAAAGGCATTTACATTAAAAAGAATGGTTGCTTGCAGTGGAGCAAAATGAAGCACATTTTGAAAATAAAAACCTCCTCGTGGAGATATCGAGCTTAATAAGATTGGACATTGTCAAACAGGGAAGGCCATTTTCTGATGGTATATTTGTAAAAAATATATTTGATAAAGTTTTACAAAGACTTAATTATAAAACTACGTTAATACAATCTCTTCCCTTGTCTCCTCAGACGGTGGTACGGCGTATTTCCCAAATAGGAAATTCGGTAGAATGTATTATTAGGGAAAAATTAATGAATTGCTAATTCATGTCCTTTTGTCTGGATGAAAGCACAGACATAAATGACCTTTGTCAACTCGTTATATGTGTTCGGTGTGTAGATCGCAATTACGAAGTTTTTGAAACTATGTTTTCCTTGGAAATATTTCACGGAAACGTAACTGGCAAACTTTTATTCGATGTAGTTAGCGATAAGGTTTTTTCTGTTACAGATACAAAAAAAATTTTTGGTGTCTGTACAGATGGAGCAAATGTAATGGCAGGAAAATGAATGAATAATGAATAAAAATGGAATTTCAATTCATAGCTTTCATTGCATCATTCATCAGGCCGCTCTTGCGTTCAAATTTATCACTAATTATCCTGCCATAAAAACCGCGGAACGAATTATTAATAAAATATGAGGAGGGCATCACGCCCTCACTCATAGAAAGTTTGTACATTTTTTGAAAAACAAAAACGCAGGATATAATGATCTAAAAATGTTCACGGAAATTCGTTGGCTAAACCGTGGAGATTGCTTAAATAGATTATTTGATTTAAAAGAAGAAGTGCTACAGTTTTTAGAAAAGGAAAAGATAGATGATTGTGGAGTACAGGCCTTACAAGACAAAGAATTGGATCTAGCTTTTTTGGCCGATACCACTAGGTTTTTTTACTGCAAGGTAAGGAAAAGAATTTGTGCGATTTGTATCGAATTCTTTTTAACTTTAAGATAAAGATATTTTGACTCCTTTCCCAAATTCAATTAAATGATTTTTCTAGTTTTCCAAAAACTTATCTCATATATGAAAAACAGAAGAACGTAACTAAATTTGAATACATAACAATATTTGAATCACTTTTATGTAACTTTCAAGATAGGTTTAAAGACTTCGAAAAAATACAACCATTGTTGAAATTTTGAAAGTCCTTTCACCTGTGACGTAACCAACTGCAACTTTGATATACAAAGCGAACTGATTATACTTCGAAGTGAATTAAATGCGGCAGAGAAAACGAATGTCACAGAGTTCTGGAAAATTTGGATACATTGGTATACATATTCCGAACTCAAAAAAAATGCCATGAAATGTTTATCGTTTTTTCCATCTACTTATGCCGGGCATACACTACACAAGTTCAGTGCTCAAGTCTGGCACTGTACAGTGCATTTGTGAAGTGTATGGGGATGGTTGTGCTCTTTACACAGTGAACTGAGTAAAAATCAAAACGATTTTGATATTTGCTCAAGTTTGTAAAACTGTGCAGTGAACTTGTGCGGTGTGTGTTGAAAACTCTCAGTTGTAAGGCGGTTTTTAAAGTGTAAACAACAAGAAATGAGCGCAAAAAAACATTCTGGACAGTATTCCTGGCACTGTACAAAGAGTCGCCGTCATTATCACGCATTAAATGTAGTGTTTACAGTAATAGAATTAAGAAAAATTAAGAGTACGAAAAGTTGGTTCTTAAATTAAAGGAAAGTTTTTTTTCTTTTTTAATGCTACACATGTTGTCTTGTTCAGCTTTCTTGTTAAAATAAAAATTTGTGCAGTTTACTTGTATAGTGTGTGTCACAAGCTTCATTTACGCAGTGGCATACTTGAGCACTGAACTTGAGTAATATATGCCCGGCATTACCTGTGTGAGCAAATTTTTTCTCACTTACAGGTTTTCACTTAAAACTCGTGATTTAATTAAGGGAATACCTTCGATAGCTCAGTTGGTAGAGCGGTGGACTGTAGAGACCAGAAGAATAGTAGATATCCATAGGTCGCTGGTTCAAATCCGGCTCGAAGGAATTGTTTTTTTATACCACTGTGTTGTTGTGTTTATTATCAATACCAATTTATACTCACACTGGACATTCACATTTACAATTTAACCTGTAGAACTTACAAATAATATTGTAAAAGTTTTATGTTTTTACGCGAATATACATGCTACATACGTACCATGATTATATAATGCTAAATTATTTTGAAATAATTTTTTCAAGAAAATCTAATAGTAGCTTTCAGTTTGCGGATGTTGTGTATGGCTCAGATAGTAGAGCGGTGAACTGTAGAGAGAAGAAATATGCAATAGAAATCCATATGTCGTTGGTTCAACTCTGGCTCGAGGGAAGTAGATATTATACTGAAATGTACAAAAGATTTTTGAAACAACTTTATTTGATATGCGGTAAAGTCGTCCAAATACCTATGTATATGCTTGCATATACGCTTATACGAAATCATCAATAGTAAGAAGGAGACTTCAATGGTTTTTTTGGAATAATTGAAAAAATTATTTTTAAAATTTACAAGAATATCTTAAGCAATAAATTTTATTATATAAAAAAATAATAAACTAAATTCCTTAATAGACTATATAAATAATATCGCTGAAAAAATGTAATACCAAATCGACAAAAAATCGATAAAGTGGCGGCGGCTTCTATCTGACAACGATATCTAAGACGCAGTCAAAAATTAATAGATATGCTGCTCTTTGTAAACATAAATTGTTGGGTTATCCAATAATTACAAAAAATTATGTTTATAAGCAAATGTAAAACATATGTGATATACAAGTACAAAGTATTTATAGTGTACAAATTTGTTTTAGAAAATTAGGGCCTATTTCTCATTGTCGAACGAATTCTTTCTTTCGTACAAATATACTTAAAACAAAAACAACATTTTATGAATTGTTTTTGTTTCAAATGTATTTATGCGAAAGAAAGAATTCATTCGACGATGAGAAATAGGCCCTTAATCTCAAAATATTTTGTGAGAAATGAATTACAAATATTTTTCTATTTTTATGTTATGTTTTTTTTTTGTTGTTTTTCTGTTATATTCGTTTTTTAATAAATCAAGTCTGAACCTTACTTCATATCGCTTAATATATGTATCTAATAGTCTTCTTTTATTGAAAATAAATGTATGTAAGTACATAATGTATTATTATCGATCATTTACTCAAATAACGTCATAACTCAAAAAATGTCACATGTCACATTTCATCTTTGTAAAAAATTCATGCAAATGATGTGTAAGCTCTCCTCTGGATAGAAGAAAACTTTTTTCTGTATCAATTGAGTTGTATGCAAATTGAAAACCTTAAACTTATTTTCTACAAAAATAGTTTTTTTGAGTTATGATGTTGTTTGAGTTATATGAAATGTTTTTAGAATGAAATTTAACATTCCTAAAAAAATTCGATACTATCGATAGTATCGATAGTTTTCAGAAAACTATCGAAAATATCGAATGGCGTGACTATCGATAGTTTGCCAGCTCTAGAAACCAGCGGAAACTTCTATTGAAAAGTATGTAATGAGTTAAAATGGTGATTAACATACTCTTCACTACTTCAGCAGGCCAAGCCATTATTTTAACACGGCGATGCCATTCTCGTTTACGGACATCCAATTCTAAATGATGTACGTTCACACGGACAGCAATATTCAATCTTGGCCCTCTCATTCGTGGTACGCGCCAATTTACTATCATCTCCAATTTTGATAACAAATTATCGCAAATATATTTTAACTAACTGCCAAAATGTATGAGGAAAGAAAAAACAAAAATTTCATGTGTACAAGAAAATATATGTATAAAAGCATAGAACCAATAAATGTTGTATAAATATAATAAAAGAAACTATAGTTTTCTTTTTCAAGAAAAAACCAAATGCCTCTAAAAATATTTGCACTAAAATATGTAAACATCAAATTGAAACAAGAGAATTCGTTCGTTCAGCAAGGTTCGCAATTGTGATTCAGAGGGTGAACCACGTGGTTGAATTTGCCGTGTGAACATAGTATTAGAGAAGATAATAAAAAAACAAAATATATATATACCAGACAACGGGTTGAACGCCTAATTTTATGCTTTTGAATACATTCCCAAAATACAAGCATATTGAAGTCAATACACATCATTTCAGTTAAGCAACACATGACACAATTCAGAAATGTTTAGGCTCTCAAACTTTTATTTATTTAGTTACTTTCATATTTCAGAAAATGTTTAAATTTTTCAGCTCGGAAGCTGTATTTTTAGCTTTTTTTAATTCTTATACCAATGATATTAAATATGTTTAATTTACAAACAAAAAGCAAAAATGTTATCAATTGGTTACTTTTATGTAACAAAAAACTTTCCAATTGGCCAACCCTAGATTTTTTCGAATTTCCAATACCAATTCTATTCATCCTGAAGTATAAATGGGTTTAAGTCACAGAAAAAGCCAAAATTCGTAAAATGTTTGGTTACTCTTAAAATAAAATGTCCAATGGTCCAACCCTAGAGACCATTTTTTGTCTCCCTGAAGCATAAAATAGTTTTAAGATTAAACAAAAACAAAAGTACAAAGATAGTATAATTCACCAAAAAACCAAAATTGAGAATTTATTTGTTTACTTTCATGCACCAAAAATTTCGATTTTCCACCCCTGTAATCGAATTTGTAATTTCCGTGGTTTTTAATACCGATTTAATTCGTATTGAAGTATTAAAAAGTTTTAGGTCACTAAAAAACCAAAGTTAGGAACTTATATATATATGTCAACTTGTATGTACCAAACATTTAGACTTTCTAACCTTGGAAAATAATTTTTATTTTTTGAATTTTTTACATGAACGTAATTCTTCCTGAAGTATTATTATTATATGAGACCATAAGCACCGCGACCCAAAGGATCTTTTGTGCAGCCCAAGTGTTCACTGATGTAGATTGAGGCTGCGAATAAAGCCAATTACTCTACCCGGTGAGATATCGTACACCTCCCCTGGAGTCATGAAATTGCCTCCGAGGAACCTCCTCCTGCACGACGCCACTGCCGGACAGTCGCAGAGAACGTACTCCGGTGTCTCCTCCTCTGCTCCGCAGAGTCTACAAACTTTGGTCTCAGAATTGCCCATGGTAAACTGGTGTCGGCTGAGACCGCAGTGTCCGGTAAACCAACCCGTTAATAATCTGAGGTCATTCTTGTCCATCAGAATTAATTTTTGGGATTTGTTCCGAGATAACGTAATGAAACGTTTTGCCTGTCTTAGGCCGTGAAGGGCTTTCCAGTGGCGATTAAACTCCACTCGAGCCCAGGAGTCATTCTGTTCTTTGACATATCCTCCTGAGATGCCAAAGAAAAGTTCCGGTCCTATGAATCTACGATGTGCTCCTCTGTTGGTCAGACAGTCAGCCCGTTCGTTCCCAGCGTGGTCCTTATGGCCAGGCACCCAGCATAACGTCAGCCTGTTCTGAGCGCCCAGTTCTATCAGCGATGTAACACAGTCCATAACAACCCATGACCTGATCTCACACGAGGTTATGGCCTTGAGCGCTGCCTGGCTATCAGACATCAGATAGATACGAATATTCTTACATCTTCTCCTCAAGCATTCCCTAGCCAGTTAGGGCCATATATCCCTGCCCCCGTATCCCCATTTTCCTTTTTGGAGCCGTCAGTGAACCAGACCTGGTCAGCATCTTCGTGCCATGAAGTGTGGTTAAGCCATTGACTCCTTTCAGGAATGAGAACATCAAAGTTTCTGTTCAAAACTAGTGTTCGTTGTATTTGATCATTCACCCTAATGTATGGGTCATTCAGGAGATGTCCTAGTATGCTCATGTGACCAACCAGATCTCAGGTTTCAAATTGTCTGGAGATCTGGAGTAGAAAAAATATTTAATTCACCAAAAAAACAAAAATTAGGAATTTATTAAGTTACTTTTATGTATCAAAAATTTCGATTTTCCAACCCTGGAATCGAATTTAAAACTTTTTGTTTGTTTTTAATACCAATTTAATTCTTAATTAAATTTCAATTTTCCATCCCTGTGTACTGCTATGAGTATTTCCCTGTCTCTTATACCGGCGCTAATCAATGCCACTGGTATTATATGTACTTAAAAGGCAGTTTTATATGTCAGTTTAAGGTTTGCCGAAATATTGGCAAAGACCTTAATAAAAACAAGTGCCGCTTTGAAAGCAAAGTATTGATTGATTTTATTTTCACTCTTTTTATACAATGTTAACGGTCTACTTAAATTATTAGTAAGGATATTTGTTTTTATAAAAATACAATAAAAATGATTAACAAAAGTGTTTTACTTAGTGATCAAAATTTCCCTTCTTCAAATTGAGTGATATTAATAACATTGCAATTTGTTAGTAACATGTTTAACATTAAGAAAAGATGTTAAACTCAAAGCAAAATGTTCGTAAAATGTAATACATGAAAAAAGTAATACAAAGAATAATTTTAGTAAAATGTAATACATGTTTATCTGCTAAATGTGAGTTTAAATGCATTACACTGGTTTAATTCATTAAAAAAACCAAAACTGAGAATTTATATGGCTAGATGGCTACTTTTGTGTACCAAAAAATTTCGATTTGCCAACCCTGGAAGCGAATTGTTAATTTTTTTTACCAATGGAACTCTTAATATATATTTGGGGGATTCACACTGTAGTCAAAAATTCATGTCATAAAATAATATCACTAAAAATATGACTAGTGTGAACAACTATAACTTAGTATGATATTTCAAACATCGATCAGCTGATAAGAAAACAAGACACTTGTAATTACGAGTGGATGTTATCAAAGCAAAAGATAATTAAAATAATTGTAATAAAGTTGTTTGAAAATGCCAAAAAGTCTAAAAACTCTATTTCTATTTAATATTATTAAATTTGTCTTCTCGTGCAAATCTAATATCTAAATGAATTTATATGTGTAAACTAATACAGCTGCTGCATTGATATGAGCATAATAATTTTTTTTTTGCGGCGGCATATGGAAAAACGTTCAGTGGCTGCCATCTATGTAAGTTAAACGAGATAAAATTTTCATTTGTATATATTTACTTTTTGCGATTTAGTTCTCTTTTAAATTTTTTTATGTTACAAAAATGTGATTTAATGTACAGACGTAGTATATGTATGAATCATTTTTAGCCGTTTTTTAGTTGTGAATCATTTATAAGTAACGGCGGCGAACATATACTATCGCCGTCTCGCCTAAAGATTTTCAGCCGTTCGACTCAGATCTCTAGAGCTAAAATATTATGACAATATGACTAAATAGCACGAAGTGTGAATACCCCAATTATATTTTGGCAGACTTTGAGTGAATTGAAAAGAGCTACTGAGAGAGTCAGCTGATTTTCGAAGCTTAAAAAACTCGACACTTGTTTGCTAATTTTTTGTTTTACAATTGGGGTATTTACACTGTGTGCTATTTAGTCATATTGTCATAAAGTCATAATATTTTAGACCAGTTTAAAAAAGTTGTTGCTGTGCTGCATACAAAAAAGTCATAAAATAATAGCACTCTTTCAGGTATGTTTTTGTTTTGTGATAAAATAACTCTAGAGATCTGAGTGGAACGCCTGAAAATCTTTAGGCGAGACGACGATAGTATATGTTTGCCGCCGTTACTTATATATGATTCAGGACTACAAAACGGATAAAAAAATATTCATACCTATATGTCTGTACATTAAATCACATTTTAATAACATAAAAAATTTAAAAGAGAACTAAATCGAAAAAAGTAAGTATATACAAATGAAAATTTTTTCTCGTTTAACTCGCGCAGCTGGCAGCCACTGAACGTTTTTCCGTATGCCGCCTCAAAAAAAATGTATTCGGCTCATATCAACGCAGCAGCTAATCGATATTTGAAATAGCATACTAAGTTATGACGGGTTGTTCACACTAGTCATATATTTCGTGCTATTATTTTATGTCTTATGACTTTATGACTACAGTGTGAATCCCCCAAATATATATACTCGTATATATATATATATATATATATATATATATATATATATATATATATATATATATGCATATAAACTTTACATACATACGAGTATATATGAAGGGGTTAAAAAGGACTAAGAACTTAATTTGAAGCATTTTCTGTACTTGTACTAGTAGAGGCAATAAAATGTTTTTTGAAAGAGACAGAAGCGCAGTGATATTAACTTTTTTATTTCGATTTCCGTACAGCTCTAAAAAAGTTACCGTTTTTTAAGTAAAACTAGTATGCAAAGTCTGGTACAAAATTAATAATAAGAAACATATAGAATTTACCCACAATTGGCATTAATTCGCATAGTTGTAATGAAACCATACTTTTTTGATGTTTTTACTGAGAAATATGCAGTCGCATTACAGTGAAGAATTTATATTTGTGCTGTCACAAAACTGATCTATTAACAGAGTTATGAATTCGCCCTTGTAGACACATTATGAAAAAAAAATGTTGGGGTCTAACAATTAAGAAGGAAAACTTTTTAAAATTACCGTACAAAAATAGCAATTACCTGCTTACCGTTCGGAGGGCTAAATTACCGTGCAATACGGTAATTACCGTACGGTTAACATCACTGCATAAGAGGATAAATACGGGAAAATGGTGCTATAAGTTTAAAATTGTGCGTTTAATTGTGTAAAAAATTTTAAAACATTTTATATTACTAATTGATATCTTGTGCTTGGAAGATTGATTTGGTACATTTTGAAATTAGTACTTTTTTCAAAGAAAAATGTTTAATAATCTCTTTGAAAACTTGCAAAGTGCTTATTTGTGAAATGGTAACCTTTTGAAAATATAATTTTTGAGAACATAGTTTTTGAAAATACATATAAAATCTGGAAAACTTTTTTTAGGATTTGAAAGATTTTAGATACAGTACTCTTTAATAGATGCACGTTTGGCTAATGTGCTTTATGAGAAAATACTCTTTCTAGGAAAGTACATTTAAGAAAAGGTATTTACCTAAAAAGGGATTTTGGAAAAAGGACATTTTTAAAGGTACTTTCTTAAAGTATGCTTTTTGAAAATGTTCTTCAGTGCTTTTTGGAAGAATTACTTGTAAAAAAATAGTTTTTGGAATAACCACTCTTTAAAAAAATATATTTTTGAAAAAATTACTTAATAGGCATTTACGTAAAAACGAGCTTATTGAAAAATGTGTTTTTCGAAAACAGTAGTTTTTAATAGAATTACTTCGGAAAAAACTTTTTGAAAAAGGTACTCTTAAAATACACTATTTTTAAGGAGATACTTTTAAGGAAAGATACTTATTTAAAAAGTGTTTTTGGAGAAGGTACTTTTTGGAACAAGTAGCGGGTAATATGCTGGTATTTGGTAAAGCTACTTATACCCATATTTAAAAAAATATTATTTAAAATATATTTTAAATAAAATTTATTTATTGATGGTTAAGTAATCAACAAATTTTATTTAAAGTAGAATCAAGACAATAGGTGTGTTCAATTACTTTACTAGTAAAAATTAGTAACGAGACAGTAACAAGAAAGTTTCCACAATTACTCTCAAAAATGTGAAAAAGTAAATGAACACTTTACTAGCTAAAATTTGCAAGTTAAAGTAGTGTTGTAATATATAGGTATATATGAGTACTCAATAACTACCCCTATATATTTTGGACAAATTATACATATATACATATTATTATAAAAATAATGTGATTATGGTCATTTATATTCAGCATTCTCGTGACTGGCGTTTTTCGAGTACGGCTTGTAATAGAATAATGAAAAGGTTTGCAATTTTATTTAATCTAGTACTAGGCGTAGTCGAAATACGCTAAACACGATTAGGGTAATTAGCTACTTTTGAATAAAATGAATTAATAAAATATCTTTTTTTAATTAGTTTATACGTTATAACAGTCTGCGCAAGCAAATGTGAGTTAAAAAGGAGAATTTTTGTTAGTTGTTGTCTAACATCAATACCCTGCCTTTGCAATCGTTTCCAAACATTTGAACACAAAAACGTATAGGCTATAATAATAAACAGCCGGCGAGAAACGAGTAAAATATATATTTTAAAGGAGACAAATTTAAGCTAAATAAATTTTTATTGTAATAAAAAGCTTTATCCAAAATAAAATATCATGTTGCTGCCACGATTAAAACCCCAAAAGCAGTAAAAAAGTAATTTAATAAATTATGTGTTAATTTAAACTTATTTGTAAATACATATATATCTGAACTAATTGAATTATTTGCCTGCTTAGTGTAAATTACCGAGAAGCTAGGTACTCATAATATTTACAACACTAAAAATGCCGGAACATCCTTTGCCACTGATGTACCAGATACTGTATTGCTTAGTTCAATTCCATTAGACATCTTATTTTGCTTCTGTAGTTTCTAAGTTACACAAAAATAAATTTGTTATCTTTTTAATACTTTTTATTGTTTTAAAAGTTTACATTTACTTACAATTTCATAAATTTTCCAAAATATTTTTATTTTCAACTTAATTTAGAAATATTGTTTTATAAACACAAAACAGCTGTTTGAATAATTATTACAAGTAAAAATTTTACTTGTAAAAACTTGCAATAATTTTTCTGTATCTCAATTTTTTACGCTCTTTCGCCGCTCTCTCGTTGCAAATGCTTTGGGTTAATGAACGCTTTCTAGTAACAATTGTTACAAATTTGTAAAAATTTGTAGTAAATGAACACAGCTAATATGTCAAATAAAAAATGGAAATTTTTTAGCAGTTTAAAATATTATATCGTCCCATAGCCGCAAAAAAAGCTTAAGCGACAAAAAGTAAATTTTACAGGAGAAATATTTTTTAATTATCCTTGGTTTAAATGGAAGTGGAACCTCAATATTGGACACATAGAATTGTAGTTGACTGTAATATTTAATGTTAATAGTTTTAATGAATTTCCTATAATACAATGCATGTTTCATTGATATTTTTGAAGGTTTGGCACTACTTTAAAAAAAAAAATGTTTGCTTAACCGACACTTTGCAGTTACAAAAAATAAAATAAAAAATTTAAAGGAAAAATGCAGTTAAGCTAAAATTTATTTTGCTGTATTTCTGTAACGGTACTTAGCACGACTTCAATATATTGGCAGATGGTGCAAATTATTGTAAATAGTCGATTATCGTAAAAAAATACATTTAATAGAATAATTATAACATTTGTGAGAAATAATTCAACATAAAGCTTTGTTTAATTTTAAATATAATATTATGTAACTAATCTACTATTAAATAAATAATTAAAAATTAAAAAAAGTATGTCTCTTCAGCTTTTTTGTCGGTCATGGCTCAATATACTAACAAATCACAACGAACAACAATTTTTATAGTTCGCTATTTTGTTTACGTAAAAGAAGTAAAACAGTTATTAAAATACATTTATAGCATATAAAAACTGAAACGAAAAATGGCGATGAAATTCCTCGTGTGCCAGCATAGGAAATAGAAACATGTAAATCTGTTGCTTAGTTCGTCGAACTTTGCTTTGATTGTGATACACAAATGTCTTTTATTATTAACGACGAAACGACAGTCACTGTGAGTAATTTCTTTAAGTTGCCTCAAGACCTTCGATAGCTCAGTTGGTAGAGCGGTGGACTGTAGAGCGTAATAAATCCGTAGTAGAAATCCATAGGTCGCTGGTTCAAATCCGGCTCGAAGGAATTATTTTTCAGGTGCAAAGTTTATTGTTCATCATTTTAAAGATCACTAATAGATGCATATGTAGAATTTTTATGCAAATAATTTTTTCATAGTCACTGTGAGGAAATTAAGTAATAACGAACTCCGTGCGCGGGTCGCTGGTTGAAATTCCGCTCGAAGGAACGATCTCATTTTGATCGTATTTTTTAATATATTATTCACTATACATCAGGGATGGAAAATGACTACTTTGAGTTTGTACTAATTAACTAAGAAAAATGTACTTTTCATACCATTACGGTACCATTTTTTTATATATGTATATTAAAAACAGAAATTCAAAAAATTGTCTAAACAATTCACAAGAATAGAACAAAAATATATTAAAAATCTGGAAATTAGTTAATTAATAATTTAAGATAATAAATTTTCTGTTAGTTTAAAATTGGGGCAACGAGACATTGATTGAAAACTTTTCCGGTATTTGTAAATCAATTACATATACCCTTTATTTTATCGGAATTAATTGTAAGTCTGTCACAAAAATGAGTCATAGTTTATCAGAAATGCGAGTCATAAGAGACCATTTTGGAAGATTCGAGAATAGAGACCCTTTTTCTCTTGAAAGAACAATCATTTTCAAAAAGAAACGACGAAATAAATATATTGAACGAGCAGAGGAGTAAGAAACGACCTGAAAACTTTTTGAAGTGCTGACTGAGATGCTGCTTATCTGAGAAATTTACAAAAATTTTCAAGTATAAAACGTTTTTATGAACTAGACGTAAATTATAGTCTTTGGTTGAGACATTCAAATTGTACCAAATTAGTCGTGGTAGTACCACGGTACCAACAAAGTAATAATTGTACCAAAAAAAGTACAATTGTACCTATCATGTTTTCCATCCGTGCTACACATAGTGGAACTACATATTTAGTAAATAATTTTAGTCAGTTTGAATTTTAAAATTGTTTCACAAAATTAATTTTTGCAAATGAGAGTACATATATATATTTAATTGTATGCTCATTTTATTTTGATAAATTCTCTTTGCCATTTTGAAAACATGATTGCCAGATTTGACGACTTTGTATGCTCAAAATACCATTTTGTTAACCGGACAATTTTCAGATTATTATGGATGACTTTCAAAGCGTCGATAGATTTGGGGGCGGTAAGCATGTCGTCGACAAGTATTAGAAATGCTGCACGAATGCAATCAAGATAAAATCAGTTTCAAAATTATTTTAATGTTCCGCATTTTTAGGTATTCTCACAGGAAATACAAAATGCCCTATCTAACAAACAATTTAAATTGTTTTTATTCCAAATGTGATTATTTATTAAATGCAAAAATTACTGACTTTCAAACTTTAAATTTATTTTAAAACTGGATTGCACGTTTTTACTATTGCTAGTATTATAATATACATATATAGGCCGTATTCAGCATATTCAGTTACAAATGGCCTTGCGTACTCAACAGAAACAAGATAATCAAATACTCTCCGAATGTGCAATTGCACTAACGCAACATCGTTTGCACCGAATACTGAAAACCGACACTTAAAATTGATATTTATAAATGACAATTAAAAATAGTTTTGACATAAAAGTACCAAATATTTGTAATTGTGAGCCCTCTCAAATTACTTCTTGAGAGATTTCAATTTTCAAAATAAGCTGATACTTCAACAATAATTCACCATATGAGAATTAAAATAATTCTCTACTCCTCCCGTAATGAAAATTTTCGAAATTATCGCAGAAATAAATTTGTTAATATTCTTTTTTTACCCATATTCCAAAATTTTGTGATATTTTCATTTAAATAAGTTTCTTGCCTCTTCTGTAAAATTTGTAAAGTGCCTTTTAATATTTTCTGATCTAAATTCAACAGAGGAACTGAATACAAATGTTCGAATAAAGAGGCAAAATTTATATAGCCAAATACAAAAACTTCTTAAATGATTATTTTTGTTTGATGAATTTCAAAGGAGGATTGGACATTGAGATACAAATTCAATGAAATCACGCATTTCTGGTGAATTCTCCATTTTAGATGCAAATTTGAATTCGTGCGCATCGTTTTTTATATGAACACAGTGAAAATTCAGAAAAAAAATGATACATAGTTGTACAACATGCTCCCAAATTTTACAACCTATTTATACAATTTGCCAAAAAACCAAATATTTTTAATCTTTGGTACAACCGAGACACAACTTCATACAACGACCCCAAACACTTTACAATTTCATAACCAAGTTCATCATGTTGTACAACTCGTCGCATGGTCTATGGATTGCATAAGAGTTGTAAAGAGTGTAAATAAATTTTAATTAGACTTCAATGATAAATTCATAAAATAATATAATTAATTTATTCAATAATAATATAATTAATTCATACAATAATAGTACAAGAGAATAGAACATGTAGTGTTCATTATCGTACTCTAAAAGAAGACAAGAAATTGCAAATTGCGGCATTCGATATCGATTGAAATTTATCCAATGCGGTATTTTAAGCCCTGGCAATTAAATTGTAATATTTTACCACCAATACCTTTAGATATCTGGGAAAGTTTTCTATAAACAAGGTCCCCTGAAATAATTTGTTAAAACTAACATTTTAATTTGAATTTGTTGCTTTTTAATTAGAAAGCTGTAATATAAATATCAATTTTGAATAAAGTTTTTTCCGATAATTTCTGATAATTAATTATTTCCACTATTTTCTGCTCAAAGTTTGACGATCCAACCCTATTTAACCTGGCAACTCTGATAACAGTCCAACATTTTATAATCTCTAATAAGTTAATAGAAAACAAGTTTAAATGTGAGAGTAGGCAATAATGTACGATGCCGTCAAGGCACATTTATTTACTAGGTAAATCTGCCTGGGGTGTCGTGTTTAATAAAAAATCTGAAATTCATATTAATTAAATACATACGTACTTAAGTTTAGTTCTCTAGTTATCTATTATTTTACGTTATGTGAACGTATGTAATATGATAAAAGTCAACAAAGGCTGATTCATCATTTGAGTCATGGGTCTGCCGGTTTATCATATGTAAGTGTAAAATGAGTAAGTAAATAATTGATTTGAAGTGTTTTATTGTAAAAAGTAAAACACTGTAAAAAGTATGCGTTTGATACATACATACATAATTGTTAGCTACTTTACTTTGCGGTCACATGTACTTAAGGTGCAGTCACATTGGGAAAACATTTGCATGAAATCTGTTTTCCCCCATTTCCATAACATTTTTTCCAAACTAAATAGACTTTGTTTGGTGGTCACACTAAGCAAATTTTTATGACCATATTTGTTAGTTCAAACACCCATCAAATAGTGCCATCTGAAAACATGGGATAAATATTCTCTGTGCGGTCACACTTAGATATGTCAAAAACAATATACATAATCAAAATGTTTAATCAAAAATTTAAAAACTTGATTTCCCAGAAATTTTAGTAGGTATAATTTTGTCACGGAAAATTTTTTAGAGTTCGTTGCGCATATCAACATCATTTTTTATTCATTGTGTAATCTTCAATATGTTATTTATCAATTCCATTTTTAATAATTAAATTCTTGGAACAAAAAAAGATTTTAACTCAACTGTTACTTTAGTTTTATTTTATTACAGTGTAGACAGTTATAGCGCTTTTGAACAAGTAATTAAACAAAACTTTTAGCGCTTTTTTAATTTCAGTTACCCAGCCTTTACACATGCAAGTGCAAGTTCGAAAAACTCAACACACTCACACTTTTTTACTAACACAACCATATTTTTCGTATGTGCAGATCAACTTGCAAGAGATTTTAGCAGACAGTGATTTTTTGACACTTGCAGCGAGTTAACGTCAAATATATAAACAGAGTTACCAAATTTAGTTGTTTGAGGAAACAATATTTATAATTTTAACTTATTTTAAAATATTTCTTGTTTTTTTAAATATACATAAACTAGACAATTGGCTTCATATTAAAGCATCAATTTCTTTAGAAAATGCAATAATAATTACTAATGCCAATTGTTTCCATAAAAACGTATCCCACTTATCTCATTGGTAACTCTGATTAATAAACAAAACCAAATAAAAATGGAGCCACTTTTACTTGACTGTGTAAACTTTCATGCAACTTGCATAACATTCGGCTATTTCAGCAACATTTTCGATGATAATATGTATCAAAGAACTTCACTTGTTGATTAAAAAACCGTTCAACAATAACAAAGGCATACAAAACTTGTCTTTTATTTGCAAATGATCAAACTTGCCCGCACACTCTCTTTTGTTGTTGATTTTAAAGCAACCGAACATATGCCTCTTTGTTGGTTCTGATGCTATACACATCGGCTGACGAACAACAATAATCTTTTTTAAGCTAGGAATAAAGGAATTAATCAAACTTGCTCAAACTTTTATATGCGTTGTGAATTTTAAGGCAATCGAACCATATGCAAGTTGAACACTTGCTTATTTTTATCATAGGTCGAATCAAACTTGTCAACTTCTGTACTTGTCTTTTCCACTCAACGATCAAAAATTTGATCAACATTAAAGTACAAAAAGCAAGAAATCATTGTGTATGAATTTGTTCATTCCCATCAAACAAAGGCACGCTTGTTTTTTGTTTTAATTTACAGTGGTTTATGATGTCTATTCGTGTTGTTTATGGCAAAATAGGAAATTTTTGTAAGAAAATATTGATTTTATTTGCAGTTCGATATTGCAAATAATATGTATAATTATTTTTGTTTATTTTTATTTGTTCTCCTTTACAGTGGTGTGTGGAACTTTCTTTGTGTTATTTATTTATTATGTATATACAACTTGCAAGTATTTACTTGCATGTGTAAAGGCAGGGTTAGAAATATTTTGATTTTCTCTTTTGCTGTGACATTTTTGTGTATTTTTCGTACATACGGGTATAATTCCAGTATTCGATAAAGTTTTTGTTTAAAATATTATTTTAATAATTAAATAGCAGTGGCTACATGCCGTAAAATTTTGATAATGTGTAAACATGTATTTGCTTGATACATGTGAATGTCTACATGTACATACGTATGTTGCTAGTGCACGGGATGTGGCAAATCTAGCTACACGATGACGTTAAAATTACGTCAGAGCCACATGCGCATGTATACAAATAAATATACCGGATTTAAGGAATTTTTCACTTTAACAGCATTATATTTACAAAATCATACAGTCAGGAGTTAACTTCATTCAAAATTATGATGTTTAAAAAAAAAAATTAATAAATATATATGTATGTATATATGCATATCTATATACATATATATATATATATATATATATATATATATATATATATATATATGTACTCGTATATATGTATGTGTATATATACACATATATATATATATATATATATATATATATACATATATATATATATATATATATATATATATATATATATATATTTATATATATGTATATATATATATATATATATATATATATATATATGTACTCGTATATATGCCAGGCAGCACAAGAGCTTCTTAAGCAAAGCGTTCGAGATTTAAATGTAGACGTCGCTGTGCTGAGTGAGCCATATAGGACCATGGGATCTGTAAATTGGGTTTCTGATAACACGGATACATCGGCGATATGGAACACCAGCACCTTAACACTACGGGATAGAATAACATCACAATGTGGGTATGCCCGAGCCACTATCTCTGGTATCACATTGTACAGCTGCTATATTCCCCCTAGGTATTCTATAGAGGACTTTCGAAGCATAGTTGATAATATAGTAACAGATGCAGCCACCAAGAACCCAGTCATAATAGCAGGTGACTTTAATGCGTGGGCTGTTGAATGGGGCTGCCCCTTGACGAATGCAAGAGGTAGAGTGCTCTTGGAAGCCTTTTCTGCATTGAGCGTTGTACTCATGAATAATGGGGTTGAACAAACTTTCAGACGAGGTGATGCTGGTTCGGTAATTGACATTACGTTTGCCAGTAGCAGCATCACAAGCCAGGTGAACTGGAGAATATCTGACATTTATACTCATAGCGATCATAGCGCTATAGTCATAGATGTACAAGATGAACAGCACCATGTGGCTGTACAAGCACGAGACTTGACAGGCTGGAAGATAAATACCTTTGATAAGGATATCTTCGCAGCTTGTATGGAGAACATGCAACTGAATGGTTCGGCTGAAGATATGGCAGAACAATTAGTGAGCCATATCACGAGTGCGTGCAATGTGAGCATGACGAAGCGTAAAAGGTCACCAAATAAGCCTCCAGTTTACTGGTGGAATGGTGAAATTGCTAGGTTGCGTTCGGAGTGCATAACCTCCCGAAGGCAGTATACAAGGACGCGAGGTAGTCTAGAGAACAGTGTACACCATCAAATATATAAGGATAAAAGGAAAGCGTTGAAGATTGCAATACGTAGGAGTAAGCGCAGTTGTTTCCTTAATATATGTGAGGAATTAGATGGTAATCCTTGGGGCCTTGCATATAAACTGGTAACCAAGAGACTTAAATGTCTTGGTCCATCGCCGCCAAGAGAGGAGCCTATTCTCAGGGGAATTGTAGATCATCTCTTTCCCCAACAGGAAATTCCTACGTGGCAAAACAGCTATTCGGCTGCATTTTCCGATATTCCTCCGGTTACGATTTCCGAGATAGAAGGCGCTGTCTCGAAATTTAAAGACAATAAGGCGCCAGGCTTAGATTGTATTCCAAATATGGTGCTAAAAGAAGCTGTCAAACTCCACCCTGAGTACTTCTTGAAGGTAATAAGCGCATGCTTGAGCCAGGGAATTTTTCCAACAATGTGGAAAAGACAAAAGCTGGTACTGTTACCCAAGGATAATAAGCCGCTAGACGACCCCTCCTCTTATCGTCCACTGTGTATGATAGATACGAGTGGGAAACTTCTAGAAGGTATAATCTGTAGAAGATTGGAAGGCTGTGTTGAAGCTAAGAACGGTTTATCAAATAACCAATATGGCTTCAGGAAAGCAAGATCAACAGTGGATGCTATCAAGGTTGTAGTAGAAACTGCTGCTAGGGCTATCCAAGGGGAGCGGTGGAGAAATGGAACTAAGGAGTATTGTGTAGTCGTAACCCTAGACGTAAAGAACGCCTTCAACACGGCAAACTGGGGACGTATTGTTGAAGCCTTAGCAAGATTAGACATCCCAGGGTATTTACTGGCAATTATACAGGATTATTTCCGAAATAGAGAGCTAGTTTATGACACCGATAAAGGTACTAGGAGACGCCAGATAATTGGCGGTGTGCCTCAAGGATCAGTACTTGGCCCACTACTGTGGAACGTCATGTACGATGGAGTATTGAGGTTAAATCTACCTGAGAAGGCAAAGATAGTTGGATTCGCAGACGACATAGCGTTAGTATGTGAAGCAAAAGAGTTGCTAGAGGCGGAAACCATTGCAAATGCCAGTATTCAGATCGTTAGGTCTTGGCTCAGGTCAATGGGTCTAGCTCTAGCTGACCATAAAACAGAGGCGGTTCTGATTAGTAGTCGGAAACGTAGGGAAACCATTAGGCTTAATATTGGTACGTGTAGCATAGAATCCAGGGAATGTCTAAAATACCTTGGAGTCATGATTGACACACGTCTATCTTTTCATGAGCACTTTAAGTATATAGGTGCCAGAGCATCGAAGACCTGCTCAGCTTTATCCCGGATCATGCCAAATACGAAAGGTCCGAAATATCTGCAGAGGAAATTGATCTCTAGTGTAGTTAAAAGCATTATCCTGTATGCATCCCCTATATGGTCAGGTTCACTGAGATATCCTACGTATGTGAATCTGATATCCCCTGTGTATAGGCTGGCCGCCCTGCGAGTATGTAGCGCATTCCGAACTGTGTCCGACGAGGCAGCTTTTGTCATCGCCGGTATGATGCCCATCGAATTAGAGGCGATATCGGACAGTACAAATGGTGTGACAGATTTGTGCCTACGTAAGTGGCAGGCACGATGGACAGCGACTGATAAGGGAAGATGGACTTACTCACTGATACCTGACATCAGTACATGGTTATCAAGAAAGCACGGTGACTTGAACTACTATATTACACAGTTTTTGACTGGACATGGTTGCTTCAGGTCGTACTTGTACCGTTTCGGACATGACAGTATTCCGTTTTGTCCGAGCTGTGATGGTAATGTCGTGGAAGATGCCGAACATGTGTTCTTCATCTGTCCACGATTCAATAGTAGAAGAGAGTGCTTAGAAGCAGATTTAGGGCGTAGAATTAGGCCGGACAACATAGTTCCAACCATGTTGGAATCTTTGTACAACTGGACGTGTGTATGCAATTTTGCAAAATTCGTTCTGTTAGAACTTCGTAGGTTAGAAGAGATTCGCAGAAGAATCTCTTTAGGTTAGATTAGGTCTAGGATCTATTCCCACCCTGTGATGTAAAGCCTTACGGCAGTACCACAGGGAAAGGTTTTGGGTCAATGTAAAGGGGTGTTTTAGCGTGTTAAAGTCACGCACTCCTGGCAAACACCATCACTGCCAGGGTCTTTCGATGATTTCATCCCATTCATCCCATGAATAAAAAAAAAAAAAAAAAAAAAAAAAAAAAAAAATATGTATGTGTATATATATATACATATATATATATATACATATATATATATATATATATATACATATATATATATGTATATATATATATATTTATATATATGTATATATATATATATATATATATATATATATATATATATGTGACGCGCAAAATAGAAAGGGACCTAAGGGTAAAAACCGGTTTTGTTCAGGAGAGCCATTTTAAAGATTTAAATACGTGTATCTTTGGTGTACCATCACTTCATAAAACGCGCATATCTCTGGCAGGGAACTCTTTTGGGGCATGGGATCGGTCTCATTCGATGCTCAGATGTTGTCCACATCAAAAAAAAAGTGAAAATTGATTTTTTTATTCTTAGGTTCCTTTCTCTATGCGCTGTCACATGTATTGTTTTTCATGAAACGTAGTTTGTTTTTGAAATTTTTCGAATTTAACGTCTGGGTAGATGGTTCGGTAAGGATGGTTTGGTAAGCAAATTTTTAAGGGATGTAGGCTTAAATAATAGAATTTGTTAAATATTTACACTATTTTTCATATAAAATGTAACTTCAACGCCCACTAAAGGGGGCGGGGTCCTAAAGTAGATTGTATCGAGTTTTCTACAGATGGTCATTTATAAAGATGAGGAAGAGAGTAGGAGATAGAACAGAGCAATGCGGTACCCCTGAATTCACCTTGAACTCGTTTGACGAGACCCCATCTATAACAACTCGTATAGTGCGGTCTCTGAGGAAGCTCGCACCGACACCAAAAGCAGTCAGTTTTGACAGAAATGCATCATGCCCACACTCTATCAAATGCTTTTGAGATATCTAGAGCCACCACCTTGCTTTCGCCGAAATGGTGAATGGAATTACACCATTTTTCTGCCCGTAGAGCGAGCTCTGCGAAAACCATACTGCCGGTCGTTAAGTAAGGTATTAGTCTCCAGATATCTTACCAGGTAGAAGTTGGTCATACTTTCCATGACTTTGGAAAGTGCAGAACAGACTGCAATTGGGTAGTAATTTTCAGGGTATTGCGACTCTCCCTTCTTAGGGATCGGCATTACATTGGCTAACTTCCACACATTGGGGATTTACCGGCATGGTACGATGCGCTGAATATCTTAGCCAATGGACGCGCTAGCATCGAGAAGCACTGCTTCAAGACCAGTGCTGGAATGCCATCCGGGTCAGGAGACTTGTTTATGTTGAGACTTGCTAAAACCTTTTTAACTGCTCGCGGTCGGGCAATTGCTAATCGTTATCCGGCAAGCAAGAATTTCCTGCAAATATTTCAGCCAAAAGGTCAGCTTTATCAACAGGTTCAGTGAATATTTGATCATCCCTTAAAAGAGCTGGAATTGATGAACTAGCTTTATCCTTTACTCTTTTAACAAATTACCAAAAGCTTTTACTGCCTCTTGGGGCAGTAAGAACTTTAGCGCGAAGGGGCTGCTCGTATAAAGCTTTTTCACGTCTTAGCACTCTGGCACACGACGACCTCGTTTGTTTGCGCAGCCCATCAGTATTTGCGTTTTTATTACTCCGCCAACTACTGAATGCTTCCTCTCTGGATCTGGTTGCCTCTTTACAAGATTGTTTAAACCAAGATTTTTGTCTCGGCTTAACCGAAATTTTTTTGGATGGAACCATTTCCGCCATAACATCGACATAATTGTTTAGGAAACAAAGTTTCCAATTGAAAATTCGATAGAATTCGTATACAAATTTTAAACGTTTCATGGTTGTGGGTGTAACGTTTCGAAGTGCTGAGAACGAAAAAGAAGCGGAGATGGTGCAATGATTCGAATTACCGAGAGGTGCACTGACGTTCACTTCATACTTTTGAGGGTGTGAAGTTAGGAATAAGTCAAGCGTATTAAGTTGGTGCCCTTCAACACACGGTATATGTGTTAGTTCACTCACTAATTGCGCTAGGTGATTATGCGCGGCGAATAACTCAACATATTGGCCTTCTGTATAATATCTTGCGTAAACGCCCACTGAAGGGGTCTGAGTCCAAAATTTATTTGTCAGATTTTTCGAGTTCAACGCTTTGGACCTTCTTTGACATAAAAATATATCATTTTCTTAACAAAAATAACAAAAAAAAACTGAAAATTATGTTTTTTTCGAGAGGTTGGTTTAGTTCTTCTAAGGGAAACATTTTTCCCTCTGGCCCGATTCCGAACACTTGCGAACTTGACCTGTGCTGTCCCTCAAAATATATTTATACCAAATTTCAAAGGGTTTACATCTTTTCGACATGGCCAGATCGTCTTAGAATTCATCACTCATCAAGAATATATGTGGTCTTAGACCAGGGCTCCTCAATGGGAGAAAATATTTAAGTATAATGTATTTGTGAATTTTTCATGTGTTAGTGACTGTTTTTTTAAGCAAGAGCGTACAAATAATGTTGCCAGACGACGTCATTTTTACGACTTTTTATGCCAAAAATAAAATGACATGAAATATTTAAATAAAGTTTTCATTAATATGTATTTCTTACATTTAATTAATACAGGCGAAAATTAATAAGGCTAAAATTATTTTAATTTTTTTTCCGAATTTATTAATGTACATAATGTTGGAATATTTTGACTTATATATTGCCATTTTATCTGACAAAAATATTGTGTTCCGTTATTTCTGTTTAAAAATAACGTGATTTAAATATTAAATTTGAACGAAATATTTAAAAGACCAAGTCCAGGAAATTATAATAGAGGAGTAAAAAAATCTAAATATGTAAGTGGAATCAAAACATTTTGCTTCTTACTTTTAATTAAGAGAAAAAACATATTTTATAAAAAAAGACTTACAAATCGAAAAGTTTGCTTTCAAGTCAATTCATCTATTAAAATGTTTGTAATTTTGAAAAAATTCTATATAAGCACGCTACTAGACGTTGAAACTCGTACTTCTAGCAATATAATTCGTAAAATATTAGTAATAGGTGATAGCTACATTAAAGAAGCTAATTAAAAAATCTAGATAATAATAATCGGCAATGTAACTTCTGAGATATAGAGCCTCGGAAAAAAGAGCCTTATGTACCCTCTTCTCCCCATAAAACTTTTTGCAAAAAAAAATTTATAGGAACAAAAATATTAAACAGAAGCAATTTCTTATTTTACGTATACTTCAAATTGAACTTACTCATTGTTTTTAAATATTTTTGTCAAAATAACACCGTTTTATATGAAAAATTGAAAGCATTTTTTAATTCTGTAGAAATGTTGAGGTATTTTTCATAAAACTACCGTAATAATTTCACATTAACGATTTGAAAAAGTAATATGAAGATTTTGATGTTTTTTCTCCAAAATTTGGCGATATTGCATCTATTTTGTCTGGCAACTATGTGAACAAGAAAGAACATTTAAAGGTGTTGCCGTTGATCACTAAATCAAATTGATAATAATATAAGAAGGCAACTTAGTTTTCTCTTTTATAAATGTGTGAAATTGATTTTTGTTTCTATAGCCTATATTCTATTCACAATTTCGACCGAAATGCTGTCAAAGCCCATATAAAAAGTATTTAGTCGAAATAAGCGTGGAAAGAAAAATATGATAAGAAAATTCGGAAATAAAACTGTAAATGGTGTAAAGATAATGTACCAAAAATTTTAAAATACTCGTGCAACTGAGTAAATAACATTTCTTTCGATTTAAAAAAAAAAGTTCCTCTGTAGAAATTTTTCATAAGGTTTATATTAAAATATTCTATTATAGACAATACTATCTTCCAATGGAGATATAAAATATTATAAAACCATTTTTGTATCATACAAAATTACTAAAAATCATAATATATATAAATTCATCCATTCAAGAATACAAAAAATTGAACGATGGCAACGCGGGTTGAAAATTTAGTCATGCATTTGTTGTTGTCTATGAATAAAATTTTTATTTTCTCTTCTCTCATTGATGTGAATTTCGTTACTGTTCGTGTTGCGTATGTGAATACGTGTAAAAAATCCGATTGGCACTCGTATCTGGAGTGTAATGGCTGAGGAGCCCTGTCTTAGACGGATATTTCGCTACGTTACACACGGAATGACAAAATGAATATACCCTTCAATTCATATCGCTCTTTTAATGCAACATAGTCAAAAAAAATATTTTTAATATTAAAAAATAAATAAATAAATCAAACTTAGAAAAAAGCGGTTAAAGTTTTTAAAATCTCGGCTTTTATACCAAGTATATTTTCTAACTTCGTCTTATTAAATTTATTTTTTGTTTGTTTTGTAATTGTTTTTTTAATGAAAATATTAAATATCTTTTTATAATAAAAATATTTGTTGGTAAAAATTTTTATAAATAAAGATTACAACAACGAGAAAGAATGGTTAAGAAAAAGGGGACTGGAACCTGATAAAAACAACATGCAGCAATATGAGATATATTAGTTAGCTACTGATTTGCATAAGGAAGCAGATAAACGGGAAATAATTCGGATGTTACACTATTCTGTAACATGTATTCAGATATTCAGAATATCTGTTGGACGAAATTATCGACCTTTCTGATGATGATGACGATGACCAAGATATTAGAGAGAGCAGTGATGTTGATACACAGACGCCTGCTAAACGGCAACTGACCAAATCATTACTAATTTAATTTATTTAATTTTTTTACTTAAAACTTTTACTAACTAAAAATTCAAAATTATATTTTTTTCCATATATTTATAATTTCTTTTTCAATGTTTCTTCAAAACCAGCACTGAACAAAATTGTTACATAAAAAATGAGAAGAAAATTAATATTAAGTTGGAAAACGCAAGTTTTGTATTATGATTGTTTTCTTTTCAAATAAAATTTATTGAAGGAACTGAGAGGTATATTATAGATCAAACAGAAAGCAAAAAAGACTTAGTTTTGTGGAAAATATTTTCAAAAAGCATGAAAAAAAATTATATTTCCAACATTTTGCTTCATAAGCACCACAAAAATTTTCTAAATCAATTTTTTAAAAAATTGTAGTTGTTGCACAGGTCTCTAGCAATAATTAGTCGACGAGTTATAGCCAAAAAAAAACATATAAACAATATGCTGAAAATCGGCATTTGACTGCAAAGTTCGAAGGTCGATTAAAAAAATAATTCGAACTAACATAAACAAACGCTGCGATACGGGTCTTCTAATTTAGTCTCTATTTTCACCCCCCACTCTCAGAATCGCCCTAACTTTTGCTAACTTGAGTTTGTTCCACAGTGTAATCATACTCATCAACACTCAAAACCAAAGGAAACATTTGGCCGATGTGCAATCAACATTAAATACAATCGCAAAGTCATTTATGTCATTTCGCAAAATTTCGTTTTAATAAAAACAGAGATATACTCGTATGACAATTAGATTCACAAATTTTCGGTACAGATAAACCTGAAAGTTATGAATAACTTTTTATCGGAAGTCTTAAAGTCCAATACGTCACTTTGCTTAAGTGTTAACGTAAATAATTTCGATGTTAATTGCATTTTAGACACTGCAGCAGAGTCATGATAATGACTTTGAAAACATATTCAAAACAGAACTATCAAAATCCAATTTACGCAAACCTCATATTAAGATTTCATATTCTGCTGGCAATTATATACCCGAATTGGTCGGGTTGACATGTCGTTTCAATAATATTACAAAGAAAATTTTTTTCTTTATCGGCTTGGAAACACTTTAAAACGTAGGTATTTTGAAAAGAGTATTTACGTTGGGTCAAAAGCAATGTCAGAAAATGGTTAAGGAAAATGAGAAATGTATAAAAGTCTTGGATGTCTGCCTCCCGTCTGTCACCTCAAACTTCGGGAAGATACAATTTCTCATATTGGCCTCCTAGGAAAGTTCGATTTTCGTTGCTCAAAATACTTAAAGAGGAACTGGGCAGAATGGAAATATGCAGGTTTTAGAAAAGTTGTAACCAGCAGCTTGGGTAAGTTCAGATGTGATTACACTGTAATCATTACAGCCAAGGAATCAGGGAGTTTAAGAATATGCTTAGATTCTAGCAATCTAAACAAGATTATAATGAGAGAGCATTATCCTTTACAAAACATGGATGAAATTAGATCCAAATTAACAGGGGCAGCACATATCTAGAATTTAGATGCTTTTCGGTCAATAAAATTAGACGATCAAAGCTCAGAGCTCCAAACACCATATGGCGGGTATAAGTAACTGAGGTTGCCGTTTGGCATAAATGCTGCAACTGAAATTTTCTATAGGCTCATGTGAGATATTTTTGGTGACTTAGAGTTTGTCTTAATTTTTGTTGATCACATATTAAAATATATGGTGAAGGTTCATTATAGTAGAAGGTTAAAAATAGTACTGCAGGGTTCTAGGAAGGGAGTTTGAGGTTGAATGATTCAATAGGTAACTCTGGTCTGCAGCAAATTTGTTTCTTAGTCCACGTTTTTAGCAAGAATGGCGTGAAAATCGATATTGAAAAAATCAAAGCCATAACAAAGTTGCCCACACCACAAAACAAGAAGGACTTGCAAAGGTTCTTAGGCATGATTAATTATTTAAGCCCCTTTTATTGACGATATGTCGCAATGGGCAGAAGTTTTGATTAAACTTCTGAAAAATTATGGAGATTGGAGATGGGACAAAAACTGTGAAAAGGAATTTTTCGCCATACAATTCGAATGCCATCAATATGTTTATGGTCAGAGGATGTCATCAATATGTTATGACAGTGCGGACCGATCACAAACCATTAATTTATTTGGTTAAGAAAGTTTTACACGACGTACTGTACAGACTGCAGCATGTTGCTAGAAAAGAGATGTGCATTTCAGATACACTATCTCGAGCTGCAATGAAAGAGAATTTTTTCCAGACTCTGAAGCAGAGATGGACTGTCATTTAAACTTAGTTATGTCCAATCTAGCTATTAATGAGGAATATCAGAAAAAATTGTGTAAATCCACTGAAAATGATGAGTCGGTGCAAATTTTAAAAACTTTCTACAGATGGCCAAAAAGTAGAAAGAAAGTTGAGCCATTGCTGAAATATTTTTGGAGCTTTCTGAACGAAATACATGTCATCAGTCATTTAATCTTCAACGGTACAAAACTGCAAAATGAAATGTTGGACAAGGTCATCAGGGTATTAATAAATGCTTGAAACTCGCAACAGAAATATTGTATTAGGCTAATCTGATGTTGTAGATCATAGTTTAGTGGTGCTAAATTTAGTGCATTAAATCGTCAGGAGCTTTTCCAATGTCATCAGATAACCAAGATTCCATTGCAAGAAAATCAGTACCCATGATCTGATCTTGGTAATAAAATGTATCTTGTATCAACAGGCTACTACTAAAAATTCACTGTAGCGCTTTGTTGGACAAAGATTCAACGTCACGGTATACCAATGTCGTTTGTCTCTGACGCAGGTCCAATCATTTTCAATCATCAAAATTTAAGTCGTTTCTGCTTGATTGGGATCAGCATTGCCGTTGAGATACTAAAGTATCACTTTTGACCCTTTTTCATGACAATGACACTTTTTATTACCCTTTTTTTAATTTATCCATTTGTATCATTTTAACAAAATGCATGCCACTTTCTGACCCTTTTTGAAAATGAATTAAAGTTCCAATATTTCTCACGAAAGTTCTCAGTACACTTGTCTTTTATATATGTGGGTTGAATACATAATCCGTAGATTAGTTTTGTGAGTGTACATACAAAACATTGCATCCGACTGTCATATTCCATGCATACCTATTTTTTTCATATAAAGTTTGACAATTGTGTAAAATGAAATGAGGATCATATGTGAGTATGCCCTGATTTGTGTATGTGTTTCGGCTTAAGGTTTGGCAGCGAAAAGCTCTTATATATATTAAAAATGTATGAACTGTTTTTTTATAGATTTCTTTTAAATTTTGTAGTTTAGCGTGCCACTCATATTCATATATGTTTATAAATAAATTTCATTTAAAATAGAATTGTGACAATATGTCAAATAAAAATTTCATAACAGTTTAATTTAGATTTAATTTTTCATTTTGCCTTACAAGTACTTTTCTTGTTATCCAATGGATTTCTAACTGTATAAAGGTGTAGAAAAATAAAATAGATTCATATCGAATATAATTTATTTGTTGGGTTAGTTTTGTAAGAGTTGCAGGGCCTACTATGCTTATTCTGTTGTGATTTTTGAAAATAGTTTGTAATTTACAAATTGTGAATTCTCAGATGGTTTTCAGAAGTATGTGCATAGGATAAGGGTTTTCAACTTTTCAAAACTCTGGTTAAAGTCTACTGATGATTTGGTAAAGCACCAATGAAATGCATATAGACACTGCTTGACCACCAACAAATAAATTTCAATGTTAAAATTCGTTTTTGCTTTTTTTTAAATTTAAATAAATGTTATATTTTTGTTAAAAAAAATTTGACCCTTTTTATACCCTCCAAAAAAGAATTTGGAGGATATATTCACTTTGTCATTCCGTTTGTAACGCATCGAAATATCCATCTCAGACCCCATAAAGTATATATATTCTTGATCAGTGATGAAATCTAAGACGAACTGAGCATGTCCGTCCGTCTGTGGAAATCACGATTCAGTCCAAACGAAAAGAGCTAGACTCATGAAATTTGGCATAAATATATTTTAAAACTTAGAGCAGGTTAAGTTCGAAGATGGGCTAAATCGGGCAAGAGGGAAAAAAGTTCCCCTAAGAAGAACTAAACCAACCCAGAAAAAACAACATAATTTTTAAAGTTTTTTGCTTATTTTGTTAAGCAAATGATATATTTTTATGTCAAATACGGTCCAACGCCTTAAACTTGGAGCCATTAAATAAAATAAAAATATTTTTTGACCCCGCCCACTTCAGTGGGCGTTGTTATAGGCAAAAATAGCATAAAAATTTAACAAATTGTTTTACTTAAGCCTACATTCCTTAAAAATAACACTTGTAAGCTTTAATGACGATGCTGAGACGAAACCTGGTACTACTCTGCCAAACCCCCTCCTTCCCCTTCGCCCCCTAAATGACCCTACCAAAAAAAAATTTTTTTAAATTTTGTATATAATCATCCCAAGCACTTATCTTTAGAGTTTTATGACTGCCGATTTCTGCCCCCCCCCCCCCGCTTCTTCCTTTGCCCCCTAAATGACCCTACCAAAAAAAAAATTTTTATTAAATTTTGTATATAATCATCCCAAGCATTTATCTTTAGAGTTTTATGACTGCCTGTTGTCATTTCAAATTCACTTACTAAATATTTGGAGGGTATTTAAGATTCGACCCGGTCGAATATAACGTTTTTACTTGTTTACTTTAAAATACCCTTTTTATGACCCTTTTCTTTCTTAAATACCCTTTTTATGACACTTTTTCCAAATTTCCAACGGCAACCCAGATTGGGATACCGAGCATATAATCACAAATCTTTATCACTCACAATTCAATGATCAGAATGAAAGCTCAACCAAAATAGTTAAAACCATTTTGATAAAATGCAAAGAATTATGCAGACATATTTGCCTAGCGCTTTTGCATTATAGAAGTACCCCAAAAAATAAAATTGCTCATGTCACATAAATTTGCAAGCTAAAACCCAAAGTTTTTAAATTTACAGAAAGAAGAAAGTATATTAAAAATCAAAGTGTAGTATCAAATTATTACAATAAAAAGAAGTGAAATCTTTCAGTTTTAAAATCAGGCGATAATAAAGTTTTTCGAAGAAAACCACATTCAAAATGGGAACCTGGAATTGTTATTGAAACAATGAAATATAAAAGATCCTACATAATAGAAGATGGACATGGAAACTGGTACAGGAAGAATAGGATGTATTTTAAATTAAGAAACCTAGCAAATTATTTAAGAATTCAAGGTCAACTTCCTTTTAATGTCCTAAGCCATAATGCATAGAACAGCCAATAAGCAAACGCGCAACAGTGAGAGACTCCACACAATTTTTCACTTATGAATAAAACTAGAATGAATTCATGTAAATGTTTAGTAGATTCAATAGATTGAAAAATTTTCTAAAATCATGGATGAAAATAGTGTTTTAAATAGGATAGCTTGTTATTTTCTTTAAAGTATCCACAGGTATAAATATATATATATATATATATATATATATATATATATATATACATAAGGCCTAATTCATAAAAAATATTTCATGCTTATAACATCGCTATTTGACATATTTCTATGGGATAATTGTCAAATAAGAAGGTTATAAGCATGAAATATTTTTTATGAATTAGGCCTATACTATATAAATAACAAGTAACGATCGAGTCGAATCTTAAATACCCTCCAAATATTTAGTAAGTAAATTTAAAATGTTTAACTTGGTGGGACAGAGTTCCTTTAAGACATCTCTGTACCCAATTTTAAATCTTAATTTGGCAGAGTCATTCCGGGAAGGGCCGTGGGGGAGACGTTTCACCTCTACAATATCAGAGAACATCTCAGCTTCTTATAGGATTCAGGAATAAACATTTTTCAATATTTACATAATATTGAATATAATATCGTACGTCAACACAAACTAAAAGGGGCGGGGTCCAAAAATAATCTATATCACGTTTTCCACAGACAAATGTATGGGCATTGCTAGATCGTCTCAGACTTCATCACTGATCAAATATATTTAAACTTTATGGGGTCCAATTCCCTTTGAAGGGTATTAAAACTGTATTTTGTCGGGGTCACTCTGGCGAGGGGCGGGGGGGGAAACATTTCACCTTTGCCATAAAACTTCAAAATAATTAAATGTAAAATTTATTTAAAGTTTTTTGTTTATTTTTTTTATAGGGTCATTTAGTGGGCAAAGGGGGAGGGAAGGGTAAGGCAGAGTAGTACCAGGTTGCGTCTCAGCTTCGTCGTTAAAGCTTAGAAATTTTATTTTTAAGCAATGTGGACTTAAGTAAAACAATTTGTTAAATTTTTACACTATTTTTGCATATAATAAGGCCCACTAAAGGGGCGGGGTCCAAAAGATTTTTTTTTTATTTTATGGCTCCAAGTTTAACTCTTTGGACCATCCTTGACATAAAAATATATATGATTAGCAAAATTTCAAAAAAAACTTAAAAAATTAGTATTTAGTTCTCCTTAGGGGAACTCTTTTCCCTCTTGCCCGATTTAGCCCATTTCCAAACTCTGCTATCCTTCAAGATATATTTATACCAAATTTCAAGAGCGTGGCTGTAATCACGTTTGAACTGAATCGTGATTTACAACAGACAGACGGACGGACGGACATGCTCAGATCGTCTTAGATTTCATCACTGATCAAGAATATATATACTTTATGGGGTCTCAGATGGATATTTCGCTGCTAAAACATGAAGATAGATAATATTATGAAGATATAATAGTAAACTATTTTATAAGGACACTTAATAATATTACTGAAGTCATTACATTCAATTGGTTAACATTAATTACATATAATCATCTAGAAGGAAGGGTATGGGTAAATGTACCATCTCTTATTAAGTAAATAATTGTATCTTGTGTCATCTCTAGTTAGAAGAATCGACATAATAAAAGAAATAGGACAAAACTCGGACAAATTTTCAAAACATAAGTTGTGAACAAGACATTATGTAAGTATAATCTGTATTTTGAAAGTATATAAACGATATTTTGGATACCGTTATTATCTAACTGAAGTAGGTTCCGGTATCGGTAACCATACCGTCATCTTATTTTAGCGGTATTTGAAATGTGGTCCTACATCGTTATGAAAAAGTTCCACTTGGGACGAAATAATCAACATGTACCGGTTTTCTTTTAATTCTGACAGCACTACGTTACACCGCGGATTAACCGACACGCTTTCATAACAATATATAAATATTTCGCATATCTTATCAAAATGCAATATTTTTTTGTTTGGTTATCTCCATTGGAACAAATAGAGTAAAATTGATTAGGAAGTATTCGATGGTTTGAAAAATATAAATGAGTGTGTTTATCGAACAATTTTCTCAGTTACGATTTCAATACGTTACTAAACTGTTACCATTTGATCAGATATATATAAACTAACGTGGCGAAAAATCCGGGCATTTTTCTGAAACGGTTTAAAATTGTGTAGCACTTTTAAGTGCCAGGATATTTATAACTGCTGAAGCCAATGTAAATCCTTACGGAAAGAATGCTGACCAAAAAATAAAAAAAATAAAAAAAGATATTCTTTGTGTTCTTTATTGATATCTTTAAAACACAGATAATAATTAGTCACATACAGTTAATTAAATGAAAGAAACTCCTCAATCATCAAACAAATAAATAATATTAATAGTTGGAAGAGAAATTATAATAAATAAACGAAGTAAGTGTCAGAAACGATATTTTGAATTATTTTTAACAAAAGCTAAGAGGTTCTGTTATATTTGGAATTTGGTCGACACCTGCTGATGTTGGCGTAAGCGCCAATAAAATGCAGGCATCTACACGTGCTTAACGCGCAACAAATAAATTACCTGACACAATATCAAATACAGAAATTAAATTAAATGCAGTATGTATATATTTTCAATTCAGCTGAAGCGATTGGCCGTGCTGGACTTTTCTTAAACTGCCCTTTTATTTATAAGAGTCCATTTTATTATTCTAGTTCAGATAGAGGGGAAAATAAAATTTATAAGTTTCCTTACGTGTGCATGTTATGAAATTTACTATTCGACACACTGTCATACTTCTATTTTAAATGAAATATATTTGTTGATGGTTAAGTAATGTCTATATGCATTTCATTGGTGCTTTACCTTTCCCAAAAATATAAATAAGTCAGTATATTTTTTTTTATTATTTATTTATTGTATCTTCAAAATATAAACTAACAATAAGTATTCAATTTTTAAGTCTAGATATAATTATTAAGCCCGGCCAATGTCGGACATAAGCAATTAATACAAGAAACTAGTTTAAAAAAAAATAAAGTATTTTCAAGCAGTTTCATTTGTAGCGTTAAGGATTAGAGCCTTAGTGTCCCTCTTTTTTAGGCGAATGTGTCCTTTATAGTTCAAAATGTTGCGAGGAAGGGGAGTAGGATGCGACTCGAGTTTTGTTAAATATTTGCCTGCGTATTTAGTAACTTCTTCAGTCACTAGAGGTATATTTAAATCACGATGTATATTTGAATTTTTTATGTACCATGGAGCCGATGTTATTAATCCTAAAATTTTGTTTTGTCTTCGTTGAATTTTTTCTCCATTTGAAGCTGAAGCAGTGCCCCATAGCTGAATTCCGTAGCACCATATAGGTTTCAAAAGCGACTTGTACAGTAGAAGTTAACAATCTAGACTGAGGATTGAATTTCTACCAATCAGCCAAAGTATCTCTATATCAGTATATGATTTGATATTTTTTTCGATTTGCACTATTTAATCAAATATTTTAGTACTGTCTTTAACTATGACTTTAGTACTCATAATATTAGATAAAAGCGTTTCTTCTTATACACATTTAAAATAATTTAAACATTTTTGATTCTGCATGAATTCAGATACATTTTCAAATATTGATCTCTTCGATAAAGATGTGCAAATGTTGTGATTTTTTCATGTCGTGCGCAATTCGCGCACGTGTGTGATTCTCCCTTCATCTTGAGTTTTTTCTTCTTTTGTATTTGTATTTTAACTAATTCCAAGGAAAATTATTAAGCCAATAAAATTAGTGACAACCGATGAGTTTATTGAGTATAAACATGTTTCATTACATAAAAGCTACCGTAATTATTTTTTAATTACTTAGAATCTTAAAAACTCCGATTTGTAATGTTTAAATCATCATACATTTTTAAAAGCCCGAAAGAATATGAAAAATTCTTCAACAATTTTCAAAATTTTTCCCGTTTAAGCTTCTTGATTAGGAAGTTATTTTTAATTGTAGAAGAACAAATTACAGCGAAAACATGTATTTCAATAGCAGACATCAAAGTAAATCAAAAAGACGACTTTAAATTCTGTTGTAATTTACCGCCTTTTTGAAAACATATGACGATATGAAAGTTTATTTGAAAAAACTGGAATATACATATATGTATATATATATATATATATATATATATATATATATATATATATATATATATATACATACATACATATATATATATATATATATATATATATATATATATATACATATATATATATATATATATATATATATATAAATTTTTTTTTTTTTTTTTATGGACGTAATGATAGCAACTATCAATAGTGGCCCCACGACAACTTCACTAGCACCACCCTGGGACAGCTTTGGCATTTCATCAGGGTGGGTAGTATTATCAGTATTATTCCTACGTCCTCCTTAGTTCCTAGGTAAGGAGGTTCGGAACTGATGCGCATATTTAATCGTCAGTAGCTAACGAATCCTAAGACGTACTAACTCTCCTACGAATCTGTGCTAATCTGCGAAGTTCTATTAGAACAAGCTGTACAAAACTACACACTCTGGTCCAATTCAATAAGGATTCCAGCATGGTCGGAATAATATTTTCCGGGCTGATCGTACGCCCCAAGCCTTCCTCTAAATACGACCTCCAGTTGCTGAATCGTGAGCAGACAAAGACGACATGCTCAGCATCCTCAACCACATTCCCACCACAGTGTGGACAGAACGGAGAGTCGGCGTGCTTAAAACGAAATAGATATGACCTAAAGCAACCATGTCCAGACAAGAACTGTGTTAGGTAATAGTTCAGATCACCATGTTTCCTAGTCAGCCATAATCTGATGTCGGGTATTAATGAATAAGTCCATCTTCCCTTTTCAGTGGTTGACCACCGTTCTTGCCATTTTTGCATACATAAATCAGAGTTATCCCTATTCATGATTTGTAAATCGATAGGGATCATACCCGCAATGATAAAAGCCGCCTCGTCCGACACTGTCCGAAATGCACTACATACTCTTAAAGCAGCTAGCCTATACACAGGGCATACCAGCCCCACATATGTGGAATATCTAAGTGAGTCTGACCATACCGGGTGTGCATATAGGATAATGCTCCTTACTACTCCAGCGAGCAGTTTCCTCTGAAGATACTTTGGCCCTCTCGTGTTTGGCATGATCCGAGATAGCGCCAAACAGGTCCCTGATGCGTTGGATGCTATATATCGCAAGTGCTTGCGAAAAGATAGCCGTGTGTCAATCATCACACCCAGATATTTCAGAAATGCCTTTGATTCTATGGAACAGGTGCCAACATTGAGGGTAATAGTTTCCCTAGCCTTACGACTACTAATCAAAACCGCTTCGGTTTTATGATCAGCTAGAGTCAATCCCATTGCAGTGATCCAGGACTTTACTAATTGTACGCTGGCATTTGCAATGGTTTCTGCCTCCAGCAATTCCTTAGCTTCACACACCAGCGCTATATCGTCTGCGAATCCCACAATCTGCACTCTCTCAGGTAACCTCAACCTTAGTACTCCATCATACATTACGTTCCACAACAATGGTCCAAGTATCGATCCTTGGGGAACACCACCACTAATCCTACGTTTCCTTATACCCGCATCTGTACTATAGATCAATTCCCTATACCGGAAATAATCCTGCACTATCCCTATCAGATATTCTGGGATGTCCAATCGAGTTAGAGCATCAACAATATGCACCCAGCTCGCTGTGTTGAACGCGTTCTTCACATCCAGCGTCACAACTACACAGTACTCCTTTGTGCCATTCCTCCAACTCCTGCCATAGATAGTCCGTGCAGCAGTTTCTACTACCACGTTTATAGCATCCACTGTTGACCTCGCCCTCCTGAAGCCAAATTGGTTGTCTGATAGACCATTTCTGTCATCAACGCAATTCCCAAGTCTACGGCAGATCACACCCTCTAGCAACTTCCCACATGTATCTATCATACACAGTGGCCGATAAGATGAGGGATCATCTAGGGGTTTATTGGCTTTTGGTATTAATACCAACTTCTGCCTCTTCCATCTTGTTGGAAAAATTCCCCTACCTAAGCATGTATTCACCATTCTTAAGAACTGCTCGGGACAAAGCCTGACGGCCTCCTTTAATACTATATTTGGAATGCAGTCGAGTCCAGGTGCCTTCTTGTCTCTAAACCTAGAGACAACGTCCTCAATCTCAGCTATATATGTATATATATATATATATATATATATATATACATATATATATATATATATATATATGTATATATATATATATATATATATATATATATATATATATATATATGTACATACATACATACATATATATATATATATATATATATATATATGTACATATAATATATATATGTATATATGTATATATGTATATATATATATATATATATATATATATATATATATATGTACATATAATATATATATATGTATATATATATATATATATATATATATTTTTTTTTTTTTTTTTTTGGACGTAATGATAGCAACTATCAATAGTGGCCCCACGACCACAGTTGCCACAGTTGGTAACATTCTACCAAAATTGGTAATTTTCATTAGGGTTGGTAACTTGGTAATTTTGTTTTTAAGGTTTGACAAACTATCAAATTATTGCTTTTCTTTTATCATTTTTCCGCATTACTCAACACTGAGAAAAAAATCATTAAAAACAACTGTGTGAATGTGCGCAAATGTCATTATGTTTGGTCAGCAAAAGATTATTTTAAATGACTGCAATATTAAATAATTTATATAAATGAAATTCGGAATTCGTAGGTATAATGAATTGAAATATTTATTTATGTTCTAAAATGAATTAAAACGTTTTATGTTATTTTTTTTTATTAATAAAAGTTGTTGTTTTTATTATAATAAAAATAGAAATTTTTGTTTTTATAAAAAAAATTTGTTGGTAACTTTTTGGTAACATTTTCGGAAAATTTTGGTAGAAATTTTTTTTACTCAGTGGCAACCGTGCCCACGACAACTTTACTAGCACCACCCTGGAACAGCCTTGACATTTCGTCAGGGTGGGTAGTATTATCAGTACTATTCCTACGTCCTCCCTAGTTCCTAGGTAAGGAGGTTCGGAACTGATGCGCATACTTCATCGTTAGTTACTAACGAAACTTAAGACGTATTGATTCTCCTACGAATCTGTTCTAATTTGCGAAGTTCTATTAGAACTAGCTGTACAAAATTACACACGCTGGTCCAATTTAATAACGATTCCAGCATGACGGGTATTATATTCCCCGGGCCGATCGTACGTCCCAACGCTTCTTTTAAATACGACCTCCAGTTGCTGAATCGTGAGCAGACAAAGACGACATGCTCAGCATCCTCAACTACATTCCCACTGCAATGTGGACAGAACGGGGAATCATCGTGCTTGAAACGGAATAGATATGACCTAAAGCACCCATGTCCAGACAAGAACGGTGTTAGGTAGTAGTTCAAATTACCATGTTTCCTAGTCAGCCATACTCTGACGTCGGTATTAATGCATAAGTCCTTCTTCCCTTTCCAGTGGTTGAACAGCGTTCCTGCCACTTTTGTAAACATAAGTCCGAGTTATGCCTATTTATGATTTCTAAATCGATTGGAATTATACCTGCGATGATAAAAGCCGCTTCGTCCGACACTGTTCGAAATGCACTACATACTCTCAAAGTAGCTAACCTATACACAGGGGATACCAACCACACATATGTGGAGTATCTAAGTGAATCTGATCATAGTGGGTGTGCATATAGGATAATGCTCCTTACTACTCCAGCGATCGGTTTCCTCTGAATATATTTTGGCCCTCTTGTATTTGGCATAATCCGAGGTAGCGCCAAGCAGGTTTTCGATGCTTTGGATGCCATATATCGCAAGTGCTCACGAAAAGATAGACGTGTATCAATTATCACGCCCAGATATTTCGGAAATACCTTCGATTCTATGCAACTGGTGCCAACATTCGGGGTAATAGTTTCCCTAGCCTTACGGCTACTAATCAGAATCGCTTCGGTTTTATGATCAGCTAGAGTTAATCCCATTGAAGTGATCCAGGACTTTACTAATTGTACGCTGGCATTTGCAATGGTTTCTGCCTCTAATAATTCTTTGGCCTCACACACTAACACTATATCGTCTGCGAATGACAATATCCTTACTCTTTCAGGTAATCTCCATCTTAGTACTCCATCGTACATTACGTTCCACAACAATGGTCCAAGTATCGATCCTTGGGGAACTCCACCGTTAATCCTACGTTTCCCTATGCCTACATCTGTATCATAGATCAATTCTCTATTCCGGAAATAATCCTGTGTACACAACTTGAAGTCTTGTACTAATTTAATACTAACAACAATAGCATACCTTTTGAGTTCATTTAAAGATCAATTAATTTTTAGTTTTTTATTTATTTATATATTCTTAATATGAAATGAATAAATGCATAAATTTAACAACAAAATATAATATTTTAGCGTATGATAAATTTTTTGTTTCTGAATTGATATATTACTCCAGCAGAATTATTATCGCCGTGCGAAAGTACGCATTGAAAAATATTATATTCGTGAACGTACGGCTGAAATTTTTCGTCCGTGGAAAATTCGTGATCGTGAGCTAAATATTACTGACTAGCACATATTTGTTTAAAGCTTTCCTCGAGCACCCAGAATATTAATATATTAATTTGTAAAACAAGTAGGTGCAGGTAGCTCTTACCTTTTTAAGCAAGTTATCTGTTACATTGCAAAGTACATAGTATACACCCAATCCTCTTTTTACATGGTAAAAAAGTTCCAGGAAACACCGTGTAAAACACTGAAGCAAAAAAAATGCTGTATGTAAATGTATTAAAAATAAATAATTAATTTAAATATATTTATAGTTTATTTTATATATTTGGGTATTTGTTGTTTTACACAGTTTTTTTTTAATTTAATTCGTGCAGATTCTTTTCCCAAATTTACAAAAAAAAAAATCAAAATTGATTATTGAGGAGTTTTAGAGAGATCCTATGCGCATTCAACTGGGGGTAATGCAGGTCATCAGGGAACCCAACATTTCTTAAAATAACTAAATACATTATTTTAAACTTCGACTTAACTGAAACGGAAGCTTTAATTTTTGGTGGCCATTTCCTGTATTTTTTTCGGTCTATGTCTTCACATAACAATATTTTCATTAAAATAATAAATTTTCACGCTAGATAGCACAAACGGCTTGACATGTCTGCCAAATATCAAAAATGTTTGAACTTTGTATAAAAAGCAAATACCCCCATAAACAACGAAAACGTAAAATTTCTGTTTGTCAAACCGTTTGCTTGGTTTATTTAGCCCTTTAAGCACATTGTTTTGCTTTCTGTTAGCTCAACATCAGTTTCATTCGACGATATGTCTAACAATTCCGTTAATATATGTTTAGCCGTGTAAAAAAACGTGTAAACACACGGTAATATTATTTGTGTAAACCGTTCTATTTCAATATCGTGTAAAAAAGACCGTGAAAAAACATGGTTGGGTGTCTAACTTACTTTCTTTTTATGTAACTCGCATTTAACCTTATCAAATGTATTTATAATATTTTATTAATACACTTAAAGTTAGATATCATATAATATGTAATTATAAGCTGTATAGCAATATTATTTTTATTATTTGTCAAACTTACAACACGCGCACTAATAAATAGATTCAAACGTATACACTCGTACTTATATGTATGTGCATGCAAAGTTATTATTAAAACAAGTAAAAACGTTATACTCGACCGAATCGAATCTTAAATACCCTCCAAATATTGAGTAAGTAAATTTAAAATGTTTAACTTGGAGGGACAGAGTTCCTTTATATAATATCGTACGTCAACGCCCACCAAAGGGGGCGGGGTTCAAAAATAGACAATATAATGTTTTCCACAGACGAACGTATGGGCATTGCTAGACCGTCTTAGACTTCATCACTGATCAAGAATATATATACTTTAGGGGTCCAATTAAAATTGCATTTTGTCGGGCTTTCTCTGGCAAGGGCCATGGGGGAGACATTTCACCTGTGCCAAAAAACTTCAAAAATAAATGTTCGGTATAATTAAATGTAAAATTTATTTAATTTTTTTTTAGTCATTTAGGGGGCAAAGGGGGAGGAGGGGGTAGGGCAGAGGAGTACCAAGTTACGTCTCATCTTCGTCGTTAAGGCTTAAAAATTTTATTTTTAAGGAGTGTAGGCTTAAGTAAAACAATTTGTTTAATTTTTACACTATATTTGCATATAATAACGCCCACTAAAAGGGGCTGGATCCAAAAATTTAGTTTTTGTTATTTTATGGCTCCAAGTTTAACGCGTTGGACCATCCTTGACATAAAAATATATCATTTGCTTAACAAAATTACAAAAAAAACTTTAAAAATTATGCTGTTTTTTAGAGGTAGGTTTAGTTCTTCTTGGGGAAACTTTTTTCCCTCTGGCCTGATTCAGCCCATTTACGAACTTGAGCTGTGCTATCCTTCAAGATATATTTATACTGAATTTCAATAGTCTGCTTCTGTTTGTTTGGACTGAATCGTGATTTCCACAGCGGGACGGACGGACATGCTCAGATCGTCTTAGATTTCATCACTGATCAATAATATATATACTTTATGGGGTCTCAGATGGATATTTCGCTGCGTTACAAACGGAATGACAAAATGAATATACCCTCCAATTATATTTTGGAGGGTATAAAAAGGGTTATTTAGAGCAGTTAATACGGATATACTGAATGTTTATATTTATAATGAACGCGAACAGAAAGTGCTTTTTAATACAAATAAAAATATATTTTTAGAAAAATTGAAGGAATATATAAATGAAATAATGAAAAAATGTTAGATTGATATTTTATGTATACAACTTTAATTTAAATTTTCAAATAGTTGCGCAGCTCACACTGAATTCACTATTCAATTACTTGATAAAATCGGAAAATGTTCAATACATTGTGCCTTATTTAAAGAAAAACACAAAAACATATATCTTTAATCTAACACAAACTCTCTACTCGATTAGAGAACCGTAATAAGGCCTAGTGTGTTGTTTGAACTATTAAAAAAGTTGATAAAAATTTTTGCCTTTACTTTTTTTTGACACTGTAATACGAAATTCTCTCACGAATTCATCTTCAAAACATTTTTGGGCATCACTTCAATTAAATTGAGTTTGTAGTTAGGGTAGCTAGATAATTTGCCATAGGACTTGAGGACAGGAGGAGACTACTTCCAACGTACTCTTCTGCATAGTGCGCTGTATTGGATTTTGTTAAACTATTATTATACCCATCACAAAAAAGTGAAAGGGTATATACATACATATATGTAGGTTTGTCATTCCGTGTGTAATTTCCTCAATATTAATATAGAACCCCATAAAGTATATATGTATATTCTGCATCCTTATAAATAGCTATGTCCGTCTGTCTGTACGTGAATTCGTTTTTCCAAGCCCCAGAGCTGAAGACTTCATTCTTGGACTGATGGATTGCAAATGAACTTAAATAGAGTGACATTGAAATTCAGAAAAATCCACCTCATCTTTCCTAATCTGTGCCCACAATACTATCCCCTCGTTTTCAGTTCCGGCGCAATGCATTGCATATATAGGGGTCATCCCCTGAGTGCTGGTCCAAGATAAAAAAATACGGTTTCAGAGCTGGGAAGCTTACACCTATTTGTGGACAGAAAAATAACTAGCAAAAACCAATTACCCATTCTTTATTTTATTTTTGCTAATTAAACCTATTTGATACTTTGGAAAGAATCAAATTTGTACTAAAAACGAAAAAAATAAAAAATTTTATTCCAGGGATGAGCAATTGAATTTTTTTTTGGTACATAAAAGTAAGCTTCTTGTTTTCGCTAATTAAAACTTTTTTAGAAATTAAAAAAAATCTAAATTTCGATTACAGGGTTGGGAAATTAAAATATATTTTTCGATCATTGAAAGTATTAAAAAAAAGTACGAATTTTAATTTTTTGTTAAGTAAAATTATTTTATACTTCACTAAAAATTGAATTGCTATTAAAAATGCCAAAAAAATTAAACTTTAATCCAGTGATGGAGAACAAAAATTTTTTGGCACATAAGATAATCCAAAAAATCTCTACTTTTGGCTTTTTTGCTGAATTAAACTTTTTATGTTTCAGGAAGAATTAAATTGGTATTAAAAACAAAACGAAAAATTAAAGTTCGATTCCAAATTTCGATTCTAAATTTTCCGGTACCTAAAATTGACCATGCAAGTTCCCAGTTCTTTTAGTGAATTAAATCTATATTTTTAATACTTCAAGCAAAATTTAATTGGTAATAAAAACTAAAACTCGATTCTAAAAACAAAACCAAAAATTTCGATTCCATGGTTGGACAATCGAAATTTTCCGGTACATAAAATTTACCATGTAAGTTCCCAGTTCCTTTAGTGAATTAAATCTATATTTTTAATACTTCAAGCAAAATTTAATTGGTAATAAAAACTGAAACTCGATTCTAAGGTTTCGCAATCGAAATGTTTTTGGTACATACAAGAAAACAAAACGGCTACTAATTATTTTTGTTTCTGTTTGGTTTTGAAATTATTTTATGCTTCAGGGCGACAAGAAATGGCATTAAAATTCAGAAAACCATTAAACATTTTTTTTTGATAAATAAAGGAAACCAAATTTTGATTACGAATTTTGCCTTTTTCTCTGATTTAAGCCTGTTTTTATACTTCTGGATGAATAGAATTGATATTGAAAATTCAAAAAAATCTAAAAGACTATTCTAAGGTTGGACTTTTTTTGGTACATAAAGAGAACTTTTTTTGGTACATAAAAGTAACCTACTGAAACGATTTTTGTCTTTTCTTTCATAAATTAATCATATTTGTATATATATATATTTATGTTGAATCGTTGACCTGTTATTTTAATAATATGTACATATTTGTTATGTGTATTTGTTAAGGTCATGTTTTTATAAAATAAAATAAACAAGTTTCAACTTGCGCTTAAAACGAATAACACACGGCAGAGCTTATATAGCAACACTAAAGCAAAAAAAAATATTAGAAAAATTCAATGTGATATAAATATAGCATTAATTGCAACTGTGACGGCTCAGAACAAAAGATATGTAGGAACAACTAAAACGAAACTGAAGACCAGACTAGCATCTCATAAGTCAGATATAAAAATGTGGGACAAACCTCTAGAGCAAAAAACTGCACTCGCGGTCCACTGTGGAAAGGAAAAATCATATGCCAAATTTTGATGACGTAAAAATATTACAAGAAGAAAAACATTATTCCAGGAGATTTACTTTAGAGATGTTACATATAATTGACGTTCCAGCAGAGAAAAGACTTAACTACAAAGAAGACACAGAAAATAAGGTCAGATTTACAGAAGTATAATAACCGAAGGCAAGAAATAACATCAATAAATCAGTTTTTTCTCATTTAAGGACGATCGACACAGGGAAAATATGCAAACCTTTTTATAAAATATTTAATTTTAATTTCCATGTATGTAATTATGATTTTGTTAGTGATATTTTTAAGAATTAATTTAAAAAAATTATATTTATTATTTATTGTTTTGTACCCAACAGTGTTTCCCCTGAAGATTCGCTATTCATCTTCAGAGGAAACATTTCGAAATATTTAAGGTTCAATAAAGATTAAATAATAACAAATGTTTAATGTTTACTAATTTTATAAAAACATGACCTTTAGCCGAAATATACACATAAAGAATATTATTAAACATAATTAATATTTTTGAAAGGCGTTCATTAATGGAACTAAGAAATATGAAATACTTTTTTTGCACTCAGTATGTACTTGTTTTGTTTTCCTACCAAATTCCCCTTGGTTTTCAATATGTTGTGAATATTTCCTGGAATTTCTACTTCAAAAAGAATTAAAATCAAAAAGGCGATCCCAGGATTTTTTTTCATTTTCTTAAATAGGTATTTAATATATTTGATATTTTTGAAAGAAATTCGCTGGTATTAGATATCAGAGTTCGAGATAGTGTACATATTTTATCCTCTGTACACAAGATTACATCAACAACATTGGAAAACATGACATTGAAAAATGTATGCATGCCTCACTTTATACAGAAATAAATCTTGAGTGTACAGGACTGTGTATACATTGAAGGCATTGAACACATTGAATTCACTTTACCGGAAATCACTCTTCGTAGCATATCTGCAAACATAGCATATATACTATGATTTTCCGCTACGAAGCATGAGTGTCTTTTTTTTTTTTAATAGTTTAAAAGTAGAAAATATGAATATGGCAAATGGGAAGACAATGTGCTTTTACGTAATTTCACTATTGAGGAAGTGGACCTTAAAAAAGAAGAGAGAAATTTTAGTATTCTCTGTTATTTATTTAATATCGAATAGACTTAGATTGAACTCGTTCATTCCCTTGAATACTGCAAGTTTAATATTGGACCCTTTCTTACGCTTTTTAATGTGTAGATGAAAGTATAACACATTCTTTGTAGACTTGTGTCGAACTCGTTCATCCACTCGTTTTTGACAAGAGCCCATGATCAAACCAATGTAATATAAATGGGTTTGATCAAATGTTCTTGTCAAAAATGAGCGAATGAACGAGTTCGACACAAGTCTAATTCTTTGATGAAAGCTCAGTTTCGAATGGCTATGATATTTGCATGAAATATATATTTTTTAAAGTTATCTTTACAATGCAATTGGTGATGAAGTGCAATTCTTAGGGGAACTTTTTTCCCCTGGGCCGATTCAGCCCATTTACGAACTTGACCTGTGCTATCCTTCAAAATATGTTTATACCAAATTTCAAGAGTCTGGCTCTTTTCGTTTGGACTGGATCGTGATTTCCACAGACGGACGGACGGACATGCCCAGATCCTCTTAGATTTCATCACTGATCAAGAATATATATACTTTATGGGGTCTCAGATGGATATGTCGCTGCGTTACAAACGAAATGACAAAGTGAATATACTCTCCAATTCTATTTTGGAGGGTATAAAAATCTCTCAAATAGTAATTGTTAACATAAAAAAATTATTCACAATAATTGCACAACTGTAAAAATTCACTAGTGCTGAAAAATTATCATTCGCTAATGCAGAATTAATTACAAAATTTAACTGCATTATGGACCTGCATAATGCATGAATTAATGCTCTCTCTCTCTCAATTTGCATTACCGTTGTTGTCTGTCTAGACTATTAAGCATCTACGTTCAACCCGTTCTAATTAAAATAAAAACTAAAGTGATCAGATGGAATGTGCTAGTAAGTTCGTCGTTCTTATTTTGCTCATAAACCCGACCTCTTGCAATGCTGATCCTTAATGCAATAATAGTGAATGACAAATAATCTGCAAAAGTATAGGCAGGGTTGAAAGTTTGATATGGAAGATCATTCAGAAAAATGAGAAATAGATTAGAAATGAAGACCGAATTTATTTGATTGATTTCTTGAATTATTTGATTAATAATACTAATATTCGCCCTTATCGTGTTTGGCGTTTTTCGCCTTCAGATTCGACATTTTGTAATAGATTAAAGAATGTTTTACCTTTTTGTCTTTAAGCTATTACAATTTGACGAATTTGTAGGTGTAAAACGCCAAACACAATAGGGGTGATTATTTTACTCAATTATTACAAGCAAACCAATTACTGATAAAGAATGAGGAATTGGTCCTAAATCATCTTCTCGTATTCCGTGTTCGGAATTGATTTTAAACTCGTTGGATGAAATCCCGTCTATGACGATATAAATTGAGAGAAGACATCAGCACTAGATATAATAAATTTTGTAAAAGTGCTCCATATCAAACGGTACTTTTTTAATTTAATATCGAAGAACCCTGCTTCAAGACCAATGCTGAAGTTCTATTCGACCCAAGCAAATTGCATATGTTGAGAACCGTTAAACTACCTGTAAGGGCATATCTTTGTCATAGCCAGATATACTCTCTTAAGAACGGGCAGTTGAGCCGATACGTGAAAAGGCAAGATTTCTGTATTTGGTGTAAAGAGCAGCTTGAAGCATTGCAAGAGCTGCCAATGAATGCCGAAAAATTCACTGTTTGATGTGGATTAGGGTCGGTCCATACTTTTTCAAAGACGATGAAGGCAGAAACTTTATTATGAATGGTGCTGTGATTACAAAGAAAATGTTCAAAGTATCGGTGTACATATGCCGAGTGGGTGACTCAGACCATATCCCGACGATATTTTTACCCCTGGGACAGACTGTACACGACCAATATCGTTAGATAGATGAACCGTAATTCTGTACAGTTGCCTGAGGTATAGAAATTAACTAGGAAGAGAGTAAGCGATCAGTGGACTGGCGGCACCTAAGAAAGTAGTTGCCTACGATGGTTGAAGTTCACCGCCACAGAAATGCTTTGCGACTGAAAGCATACATATATTTATGGGAAATATTTTACCGCCAATGGGATCAAAAGTTTTTCATCAGCTTGTTGCTCTCTTCTGCACTTACATAAATATTCAAGCGAGCTTTTTACATTGAAATACACAGACACTTTTTATTTAAAAAGTGAGAAAAGATGGCATTTTTGCTTCACATGTAAACATTTTTACTATACGTGAAGTACATTAACGCATTACATGTAGAGGAATTCCAACTATCAAGTGTTTTCAATTTTAATTACAAACTTGTTTATTTAAACTACATTTCGATTAGCTCTACAACGTTACAAAAAATCATTGTCATTTATGTATATATATGTACATACATATATGTATATACTATAGGTATATAATAGTAAAAAATATTTATATATTTAGATAATGAAATTACCCTGAAAGTCTAACTAGACACTAGATAAAAATTAAAGCATGGAATATGTAGTTATTAATGATTTATTTAAAAAATTTACTGAAAATGAAAACCAATTAATTTCTGCCGGCATTTAACAATTAAAATGCTCATATTTATGTGAGTGAGAATAAATATAGCATATTTCATATGTCCTGGAAAATCTAGTACTATATTTGTGTTCTCTCCTGTACTTGCACTAAACTTGAACTTGAAAACTCAATATTATTCTTCCTCATTAGTCAGTATTTATGTACATAAATATGTATGAACGTATGAAGACAAGTGCATTATTGCAAGTGCAATTTCAATATTGATTGAAGAACTATATATACAAAAATATTTATAGAAATATTATCGCAATAGTAAACCGCGTAAAACGTTTTTGAACAACTTGAGTAAAAGGTGAACATTTCAAAATTGTTGTACAAATAATATAACAAACAAGCGTCATACTGTTTATGTACTCGTACTTATCTAGTTTTTTTTTAAACTGTAATCTTGTTTTGTTCATTTTGGTTTCTTTTTTTACCAGACGACCTAGAATGCATAGGTTATAATGCCGAAAATCTATAAAATAAACGGAAATTAATTTGAATATGGATGTAAAGGTTTTCCTTGTAAACCAATAACTCAGTATGTATTTGATTTTTATGCCGTTTGAAGGAGAATTTTTGATGCTACAGAAATTGATGAATAAACCATATATTTGCAAAAATGCTGTTGTCTATTAAGTGATCAGATATACATACATATGTATAACTTCGAAGTTTTTAAAAAAAAAAAATTAAATATTTTTAATTGTTTCCTTCACGATATATCATGAACGCATCAACCGATTTTGATCCGGTTACTGGCGATTAGGGTTTTTATCTCGGGATTCCCGTCCCGAGAATTCTCCGCAAATCTAGTTATTACAATTTCCCGGGAAGTTGTGTGGGGATCCCTGGAAAGCACACTAAAAAGTCTTACATATAAATAGTACTGTCTAAACCGGAGATGATCAAGTATCTCTTTTCCTATAACGCGTTATAGGCAGCGTTTTCAACTTTGAAATTTTGAAAAGCACTAAAGTCGGACAAAAAACACATAATTTTTGAAAAAAGCACTAAATATATATATTTTTTTATTTTAATTGCCTTTTATTTAAAATATGATTTTATTTAATTTCTTTTCTATTTTACACATTTATTAACAAAAAATGTATAAAATAAGAGATCATTTATTACTATAGTATTCTATTATTTTTAAACTTAAGGTCTCTTTATTTTTATTTAAAATATTTTATTTTTCAATATTTCGTCACTCCTTTGTGTGACTTGTTCACGAAATTAATTATTTTTAAATAATTAATTTCCAATAAAAACAAAACATATTACAATAATTCACATATTACACTAAAAAATAACTCAACATATTGTATATATCGCCATAGAAAATGCAATAAATTTTACATTGTTTTTTATTCTCCTGTACACTTTTAAAGTGATGCACTTTCTCTGCCATATTTTATTTCTTTTAAGGTAACAAAAGTAAAATATCGTTTAAAATAACAAAATATATTCATATAACAACGAATGAATTTCAATTTGTATTTGTTAAAGGTCAATATCAAAGCTCGTGAATTCCTCATCACGGTCATCTGCCCATAATACCGTTTTTATTTCATATTCCAACGTTTTATAAACCATTTTTGTATTAATATGAATATTGAACTCATCTGGAATTTCGTACGTTTCGCAACAAGAATTTTTCCTTTTAAGTCTGTTTTTGATTTGTAAAAGCGCATTAACCAAATGCAGCGACATTCGGTTCTAAATTTTCTTTTTAAAAGATTCATTGAGCTAAAAACTCGTTCTACTTCAGCATTGGAATATGGTAAAGATAAAAGTTTAATAGCTAAATTTTTTATTGTCTGGTGGCACCGAATGAAAAAAAAGCACTGAAGCCAAAATTTTTTGCGTAATAAATTTTAAAAAGCACTAAAAACAGTGCTAAAAGCAATGAGTTGACAACGCTGGTTATAGGAAAGTAAGAAAAAAAACAAATTCTGCTTACGCAGCCAACAACTACGTGCACGAAAAAAAAAATTTTGTTACTCTCGCTCTCCTTAGGTTTTGGCTTCTCCTTAAAATATAGCAGGGATGGATAACATTTTATCTATATTTTATCTATATTTTGAGTTGAAGGGCTTGTTGCTACTACTCGTATGTTTTGCATTTATGAATGTATTTATTGTACAAAACACAATATTTTTATTTTTTAACATCGGACTGATGAAAATTTTACTTATTTTGTAAACATCAAAAGAACCAACCTTTGAAAAAACATTGAAAAATGCGATTGAAAAAGCTAAATCTTCATCTGAATTTATATCAAAAAACTCATCAAACTTTTCTTTAAAAAAGGAATAAAAATTTTTGAGAGTGTAATACTTCGCTAAGAATTAAATTGGTATTAAAAATTTAAAAAAACTAAAAATTCGGTTCCAGGATTGGAAAATCGAAATATATTTGGTACATAAAAGTACATGCATAAATTCCAAATTTTGTGTTTGAATCAGAAAAAATTAAATTAGTATTAAAAATTAAAAATTCGGTCCCAGAGTTGGAAAATCGACATTTTCTGATTCATAAAAGCAGCCATTTTATTTGTTATTTTTGATTTTTATGATGAATTATACCTACTTTATATATCAGAAAGAAGTAAACTGGTATTAAAAACCAACAAAATCTAAAAGATTATTCTACGGTTGGATAATTAGAACTTTTTGGGGTACATGAAACGGATTTTTTGTTTTGTTTGTAAATTAAATATATATAATATATTTGAAAGACGTTCATAGGTATTAGATATAAGAAAAGCCAAACATTTAGCTTCCTAGCCGAAAAATTTAAACGTTTTCTTATATATAAAAGTAAAAGATAACATCATTTTGATTCTTTAATTAAACCTACTTTCTGTTTTGGCAAGAAAGAAAGAAAGAAGAATTACATCTGTGAAGGGTATTTAAGATTAGGCACAGACGAATATAGCACTTTAATTGTTTTTAAATGTAATTATTTACTTAAATGATTAATAAATATAATATATAATTTGATATGTGTTTTGACAGCATTTTTAATGCAAAAAAATTTTGTTAAATTTTTATTCGGTAATCCGGATAATTTGATAATGCGGATCATAGTCTGCAATTAATAATCCGGATTATCAAGTTTTTGTTTTTGGATTCTGTACAACTGTGCAGAGAAGCACACATAAATAAGCTTAAATATTTTCCTATTTATCTTTTGCTAATAATTATGAAGATATGTATTAATATATTTTTAAGCATACACACAGGTTTTAGTTAACAAAACTTTTTATCTTTTCAGATCTCCAATTGTAAAGAGGTTTAGATTTATTCTAACAATTTTGGTTTGCAAAAGAACAGAAAACCGAAAATTTTTAAGTACAACTCAAATTCCTTGACTTTATTTCTACCCAACTAACTTAAATGTCTTTGTGTGATTGGTGATTAATTGCAATTACAAATTAAAGACATGGCTCGTGTTACAAATTGGGAAAAGTTCAAGCTATTAATTTGGAAAAATTGGCTTCTACAATGGAATCAAAAATTGCAACTTTTCATCGAATTGTTTCTACCGGCTGTGTTCTCATTACTGTTGGTATTAGTGCGTAGTTTGGCTGACACGGAATCAATGCCAATAACATATTTCAGTGCACAAAATATAAGCAATCTCCAATTATTTCGGTAAGTGCATTATATATTTTTTTAATAATAATTAAAGCATTTAGTATTTTTTTCAGTCAGTTAGAAATAAAATTCCAATTTTACTGTTTATAAAGTACCCTGGAGAAAATGTCAGTAATGAAACACTACTGACTTACTATTGGCATAGTCGCCAATGCTAGTAACTTATAATGCCCCAGACAATAATATTTACTATAGACATTTAAAATGTGCGTCGTTGAAAATCCTGTCTGTACAGTAGTACTAGTGAGTCACTAGTCCATAAGTGTGTATTAGAAAAAACGAACGCCGTTGAATGAAAATAATAACAATCAAGTATAATACATTCATGAACTTCGGTTTTACACTGTTTAACTGCTGGCCTGTTATTGGTTTTATCTGATGGATATCGCGGTCAAAACAGTAATTCCTATATATTAGGTCCAAACGAAATCTGAAGAAACATCGGTTTATTCAGTAGAATCAAATATCTTTTATCCAAAAAGTTGGATATTTTTAAATCATTTAATCTGGATTTCAGGGAAAATGAAAATCAACACAAATGTGAATACTTGCGTTCTATATTCTATACGGGTGAAGGATAGCAACGCCCCACTCGCAGTATTACACTGGCTTAAAGCAGTCAAAGTAATCTATATCCTTTTGACTACTTAACAAAAAGGCAGGGGTCGAAAACTTAACAATTTTGGTACTGTCCATTTCTGATTTATAGTACAGTCTGACGACTTCCCAAAAGTCCAAAACTTGCATCAGAAATACTCCCCGATTTCCTAATAACCTGCTATAAGATCGGATTAGGTACACCGAAATTTACGGGGAACTACGAATATCAATCAGAAATATTTGAGTGATATTCTGCTTAACCATTTATTTAAGCTTTATTTTGTTAACATATTTGGCTTCAATACTACTTGAACGTCACATTTTCCACACAAAATACTAAATATGCAATTATTTCTGTCACGATTAATTCACAGATCTCTAAAGCAGAAAATAGGGTTAATTAAATTTAAAATTTTTCAGCTCTGAAATTGTATTTTTGATACCAATGAACGTCTTTCAAAAATATTAAGCATAAAAAAAGATTTAATTCACCAAAAAAGTTGTGACTTTTTTGTTTATTTTATGTACCGAAAACATATCGCTCCTCTAACCCTGAATTTTCTTTTTGGATTTTTAATAGAAATTCAATGCTTAGTGAGCTATAACATAGTTTTACTTGACAAAAAATTAAAGTTTGTACCCTTTTTTAACACTTTCAATGGCCGAAAAATATTTAATTTTTAGTTTTCCTAATTTCTAAAATAGTTTTAATTAGCAATAAAAACTTATTTGTATGTACCAAAAATTGTTGCAAAAATTCAATTGACGACTTTTTTGTTCAAGTAGACAATATTCCTTTTTTTAATTAAACTAAATTATTTTTTTTAGGAAAAACATATTTAGTCACAAAGCTATAACAATTTTTGTGTCAACATCAGTTTAACTGATACAGTTCTCCTATACGATGTTCTTTGGAATATCGATTTTTCTATATTCTTTCTGAATATAACGTTACGAGTTTTAGTCTAATTATCAATTTGGATTTAGTCACCCCTATCGTGAAATATTTATTCCATTCGAAGGGAAAAATGGTATCGTCAATCTCACGTGAAAAATTATTCCCGCTATCAGTTCTCAGTGAATGCAAAAAAAGAGTAGAATCTGAAAACAACATCAAAAATCAAAGTAATTTGTATTGAAAAATTTTATAATTTTACAAAATTTAAAAAATAAATAAGTGGCTCAATATTTAGTAGTAAAATAATTTGGACACATTTTGGAAACCGAACAAAACAAATTAAAAATATTCTTAAAGTTTAGAATTGAAGCAACAAGTTTTACAAAGGCGCAATTGATTTGTTGCAAAAATATCAGTTTGTGTGTTATTAACGAGTCTTGCCACTAAAATAAAATTTGTAAACTCTAATATTCGAATTATAATAGAAAATACATACATTTTCTACACTATTCCCCACCAAAAACAAAGTGAATAAATTAAAGGGAAAAGTGAAAAAACTCTAAGGAAAAAAATCATTCGCGATAAGGAAGTTTTCCTTATTGCAATTTTAGAGAAAAGGGAAAAATTTCGTGGGAAAAATTATTCATGATAGGGGTGAATATCAAGAAAATTAATCTTTTAGAAATCCTAAAATAGTGAACCTATTTAATAAACAGAAATTTATAAAATTTTTTTTTTTCAGGAAAAAAATTATTTAGTTACAAACGTATAACAATTTCTAGAAAATTCGTATTTGATTTGTATGCAGTAAAATATATTTTTTTAAATTGCTAGAAATGTTTACGAACAAGTTCGTTGCTCCTTAAATAATAAATTAATTTAAATTACATAATTAACAAATCTGAGTTTTTTTAATATTTCGGCTAGAAATATGTTTGATTTATTAGAAACATAAAAAGATTTTTCTGCAATTTCTGCAGTTTTGAGTTTGAAACATCGTAAAAATGTAAAATACTTTTTTTACTTTATATTTCTTTTATATTTTAAATGAAATTAATCTATAGAAAGTATGTAGCCCATGCGGGTGCAATGCGTAATTTTTTAACTGGTCTATCGAAAGACAGGTAATCATTATTTTCGTAAAATAATTCTTGCATGTTTTTTATTTTAAGAATTTCACAAATTACTACACACGTTACTTACACTCATGCTACATAACATTTGCTGAAAAGGTTGTAGACTTGGCGAAGTATGTCAGAATCAACTTTAGAGGGGTAATTTTTATCATTATGTTTTATCGTAAACAGTACAGGGATGGTGAATTATATTTTTAATATTTATACGATTTTATACAATCCCTTCGATGTACGAGTATGAAGAAACTGATAAGTTATCAAATTCTTTGCAATACCATGTTCACAGTACCGCGTTTAATCACTATTTTGGTATTTTAGCAGTAAAACATGTTAATCTGTGTTTTTCCCCATACATTGTCTTGTTTTCAAAACACAAAAAAAAACGTTTAAGATAGAGACACGTTCAGTGGAATATTTTGCATGTTGGGAATTCACTGAACATGGTTTTCTAATTAAAAGCTAAAATTGATTTTGTAGTATTGGAAATAAAGGGTGTTTTTTATAGAGTGATACAGTTTTGAGTTGACTTCACTGCTTTATTTGACCACCCATTTAACAGCTGATAGTTGCTTTTTGTTTAGTTTGCTTTGACATTTCATTATGGATCGACTTACATCAAAGCAACGCGTGCAAATTGTGGAAATTTTTAATCAAAATAATGGTTCTGTTCGTCAAACTTATGGTGCACTTCGAAATTCATTCAAAATTTTATTTTCCGTTGAACCCCATTTTTGGTTGAATGGGTACGTAAATAAACAGAATTGTCGGATTTGGAGTGAGGAAAATCCGCAAGCTTTTGTCGAAACACCATTACATCCACAGAAAATTACTGTTTGGTGCGCTTTATGGGCTGGCGGAGTCATTGGCCCATATGTCTTCAAAAACGATGATGGTCAGAATGTTACTGTCAATGGTGAATTTGTGAAAATTGGTGTTCCATCATATTTAAAAATCAATTTAATAAAATTTTCTATCCAGTAAAGACCTTTTCATTGATATCAAAAATATATTACTATGTTTTATTATGATTTAAACTTGTATCACTCTATAAAAAACACCCGATATATGGAAAAATGTATTGGAAAAAATTGGCAGCACAGGAATAAATTATTGTCGAGAAAGCTTCAAGAATCACTTGAAAATTGTGTTTTTGATCATAGCACAACGTTTTTTATAACGCTTTTTCGTTTCTTTAAATATATTTTCAACATTTATAATAGCAATGTTAACACAGAACTTTTTACAATTTCTTTCTTATCCATTAGCTATTTACAAAATCTGTTAAAAAAATATATCAATACCTCAAAACAAAATAAAATAATTCTAGTGTGAACAACATTGCTTAACAGTGTTTAAAAATTTGGTCAAGCACATTTAACTCTATTAGTGTGAATATATTATAAGACGCCTTAGAAATATGCATATTGGTAAATAATCGAATAACTAATTAATTTTCATAAACATCATCAATTTTTAGACCGACTGAAAAATATTTCAAGATTATTCCAAGTTAAATATGCCAGTCATTGGTGCAAAAATGTATAATTATTTTGGTTTAAGGTCGTTTAGTTTAATATTTTCCTAAATAATTTTAAGACTTGCAACCTCTTAAATAGTTAACCGACTTCGGTATGGCACTGATTGTGCAAATAAATATCTTTAAAATGTATACATTTTTCTTAAAATCGGTTACATAGTTCGAAAGTAAAAGTGTTCAGAATGAATCTCCGTGCCTTTTAATTATATCAATTTACATTTTTGCTACTGTAATACGATATCCCACTATACGGGTATATAATATTTGGAAAACGAGTTAAAAGTTAAAAAAAATTTAAAACTTACCTTCCCGGTCAGAAAATATGATGGCCGCCAAAAGGCGGGCCTGCCTGGTAACGTAATAAATTTTTATTAATGGATGAATTTGATATTGAAATTTTATTTAGTTTTTTTATTACTTTGTGTGATAAATTTGGAAACACTTTTTATTGTTTGATAAACATAGATTAAGTTTACACTTAGTGCAATACATTTGTGTTTCAGGCTTACATTCTTGTAGTTTACATACTTTTTTACCGCTTCGGTCTAAAATGTCAGGCATATGTTCAAAACCATCAAAACGAATGTCATCTGGTGGACCATACGATTTCTTTGGTTTTTGTATTTTTGTGCTTTGGCTCTGAGGTCTACCAACAGCTCTTTTGGCGTTAGCGTTCTCATATCGACAAAGTACATCAGCCACCTCAATACGAAAATCTCGTAATATTTTATGTGCAACATCTTTACAGTGAATTCCATGAATACGCTGGAAAAGAAAGTATGAATTCACTAGCGACATATCAACTAGATGATAAAATAAACGCAAAGTCCATTTCTTTGTTTTCATTCTAATGTGATAGCGACCAAGTAAACTGTCCATCAAATCAACACCACCCATATGGCGGTTATATTCTTTAATTATGTTTGGACAGTCCACATCGACGTAAGACTTATTTTTGGGATCATAACGGCATATTTTTAGAGGTTGTGAATTGCTGTTTAGTGTCTTAAATTTCTTAATTCCAGCATACGTGGATACCAATCGTACGTATTTTGTATCCTTCCACTGAACACAAGATATGTCTACTCCAAAGGCACGGCCAACAAACTCTCTGAGTGTCCACGTTCCTTGTCTTTTAAATCCACTTCCTTTGTCAGCTTGCAGTTGGGTATCCTGTTAGATCGAACGGTTCCTAATGCATAAATAAACAAGAAGTGGTAGAGAAGTATAAAAATTGTCGAAGTGCAATATATGATTTTTAAAATCAGGAATTGTGTTTGACAATCTTATTACCACATTGGCTGTTGCTCCTAAGTCAGGGGTATTAGGTATAACTTCATTATCGCCAGCTCCTTTATATACTTCAAATCTGTACGAAAAGCCATCCGAGTCACAAAGGACAAAAAGTTTCATGCCATATTTGTGGGGCTTTGCGGGCATATATTGCCGAAATTTTGTCAACATTTTTGTTGAACACATTTGTTCGTCAATGCATAGCCGAGGTGTTTTTGGCACAGCATCAAACTGCATATTGAGTCTGTCAATAATTGGGCGAATTTTGTACAGCTCATCATATCCTGCTTGCTGTGGTTTTTTCATTTTTGTGGTGTCATTAAAATGAAGATATTTTCTGATAGCAAAAAAGTGTTTGGAAGTCATTGCGTTTCTAACTGACTCGAAAGAATGTTTAGACCAGTAACTCTCAACATTGGATTAGCGGTACACAGGCATATAAATCAAAATTCCGATATATTTTTTTTTAAGTCACAGGTCGTCAGATTAAAAGCTGTGGAAACATCTTGCTGTTTTGGATACAGATTGCTCTGATATACAATTTCATTCAGCAAGTCGTCGTTGAAGAAATAAGTAAAGCAACGGAATGGTGAAGTTAATTCTTTGAATTGTTGCGGCAATTCCTTGTCTCCTTGAAAAACAATATCTTTTTTTTCAAGTTCAAGGAATTTTTTTTCCATAAAATATTTCGAAACTCCGTGTTTTGGGGAGAAATATCTTTTACATCTCCACTAAACCCACCCGCATTGGAACCTACAGCAATTTCACCAGCTTCAACTTCTGGTAGAGGAGATCTTGCTCTCTTTGTTTTTGTTTTCCCAGATTTTGATGGTAAACGCTCTTCATGATGCTCCAAGTTGCTGTTCACTTCTGGCAGATGTTCATGACATCAGAAAGAAAATCGTTGCTTGTATTATTCCACTCTTCTTCTAATGTGGCAAAGTCGACGTTTGGTAGTTGAAAGTCTGGGTCTCCCAAATCATCGTCGTCGTCAAATTCGAAGTCGTCTTCTGAATCTGCGCCATCCACAGATTCAGCCATTAAGGCTTCAATTTCTTCATCATTTAATTTTGAAAAATTATCATTTTTTTCTTTGTGAAAACATTTTTAAATGGTTAATTCCTTCCTAGAATTTTTAAAACCGTAAAATGTTTCAAGAAAAATGAAAAGAAAAAATACTATGAGTTAGATATTTTTTGTACGTAAAATTAGCTCTTAACCGGCAGGTCCGCCTTTAGGCGGTATCCAATTTTCACCAGCTAAAAGCTAAGTTTTGCCAAAAACCTGATATTAAAAACACTTAACACAAAAGAATATACATATATTTACCTGTTTGAATATAATTTTTTACACACAAATTATGAATTAACAAGATTTTATACTTTTTTCAAAATTGCACTTGATACAAAAATAATTATTTTACACACTTTGTCAGAGAACTGACTTTAGCTTTCAACAGTTTGCAATTAAATGATAAATGCTTGTGGCTGTTGACTTCAATAAGAGAATTGTTTGTTTCTCTGCTGATACTTACCGTTAGAGCAGAACATTTAAGAAATACACCGGCATAGCAACGTATTCAGTATACACCGTCTAAAGGCAGGCTCGCCGGTTAGAGGGTTAAGGGCCCCACAGACATCGTTCTCTTTGCACAGTTTTAACCGTAGGATTCAAACTGTTAAAACTGTTCACAAGAACGGAGTGTTAAAACTGTTCAACGCTTGCAGATTATTGAATGTTATGGAAATTCAAAGACGATGAAGGCAGTAATAGCGAGCGTTACCGTAGGGTGATTACAATTTTTTTTTACGCGGATATAAAAGCTGGACTTGTGTTTTCAAAAAGACGGTGCCACATGCCATGCAGCACCCGAAACCATATCCCAATTGAGAGGAGAGGTCGGTGAACAGTTTATTTCACCTTTGGGTCGTTTAGATCTATAGGGCCAATATTCATGTCTACAGGGGCAGTACTGCAACGCTTGGGGCACTGAAACCCAATATTGAAAAATTTGTTCCTGTGATACCGGCCGATGCACAGTGGGGTGAATGATAGAGAAAGTGGCGATTAATTCATAGAACTCGTAATTTTAAAATGTTGTTATATTTTATTGATGAGTATTAATAAATATATAAAAAACCAGCATTTAAAAAAAATTTTTTGAAAAAAAAAAATTTAACTTTTTATGGGCTTTTTTGTATTTTGGAGAAAATGGTCTTATTTGACTATTTTTGCTGTAACTTTAGAATGAAAAACTATAAATTAGTAAATTAAATTGGAAATTAGAGAATACTTTATGTGCCTTTAAAAAAAATAATTTTTTTCACATTGATTTTTAGCAACCGGAATTCTGTCACAAAAACCTTCATAACTCAAAAATCGACAAATGCACAAATAGGTATTCTGGGATATATTAGCTAAAACTTATATTTTAAGAGCATAAAAACATTTTTTTCTGCACTCATCCGCAAAGTTGTTGAAACTCAATGTATGTATATATCAAAAATACCACATTTTTGGAGACATTTAATTTTTATTTTTTTAATATTTCTAAAACATTTATCGAAACAAAAAATAATTTTTTAAATGCTCATATACCTAAAGTTGACGGTTGCATTATAAAACTTTCACTTATAGAAGTCTTAACAAAAACTATAATCACTTGATATATGAAAATTTTCTCTCTTTATCAATGCGCGTAAAAATAACAACAATGATTGAATTTTGAACACACACTGCAAATAAAGTAAACCACCAAGAACTTTTATTTTTGCAGCTAGTGATGTAGAATTTTATCTACTTTCATATGGTACCAAATACGGTTGTGAAAGTTAAAGTTAATCTTTTGAATTAATCGCCACTTGTGAGGGCTTTCACCAAACAATGCGATGTGTTGGAGAGAGTAGCCGCGGTCATCATTTACATGAAATAAGTTTTAAACATTGGATTATATAGATAGTCCTATCGACGCAAATAAAGATTTCATACTCTTCTTTAAATTTCAATAAAACCCAAAGGCTCTTAAAAAAATCACCCATTTGGTATCGTGAATTTCATCAGTCAGTAGTCAGTAGGCTTGTACACATTTGATAAAATCCCGTATGTAACAGATCTTATAGCGCAATTCCTGCGAAAGACTTTCTCCGTGCTTTTTCTGGCTGCAGCGGCAGCGGCTGCAGATTTGAACTTGAGTCTGAATAAAATATTATTTTCTTATGAATATTTTTCAAATATTTTATTTATCTTTTGTTGAAAATACATTGATTAATTGATTAATAGAAATTTATTCATTTTAACATCAAAACTATTTCGCATTTTCAAACTGCATTCTCTGTGTCATAATTAATTAGCATTTTCCGTGGTACCAAAAAAGTTGAAATTTCTTTTACAATTCAAAATTTATTGAAAAAGAAATAATTGTATTGAAGTTATCATCTCTGTTATAGTACATCTCAGGAACTGTTCGTTATAATATTGGGACTGTATACTATTTCTGCTTATTGCACACTATATATTTTATGCACTATAGACGCATATCCCCACTATTTAGTATTCCATGTAAAATTGTATTCACTTTTTTAATAATAATGGTTTCTGTTGGACAAAGTGGAATTCTTCTGATCAGCATTTGTGCACGGTTGTGTTTTCGGAATGTTTCAGTGCCGAAGGCATATCACTGTCCACTGAACATACTCGTAATTGACAACGATTGAAAAAATAAATATAAATAAAGTTAAATATGAGTATGTAGATATTATTACCATAAGTATCACATAAGCAAACTTTATTCCAAAAAAGGTATTTTATTTTCGTTTTTCTGCTTAATTAGACGAAAAAATAACTTTAGGACAACGTACGAACTTTCTTTGTAGAGTCATATAATAATTAGCTAGACTTGTGTCGTACTCATTCATTCGCTCGTTTTTGACAAGAACCCATGATCAAACCCATTTAAATTACATTGGTTTGATTAAGCGTTCTTGCCAAAAACGAGCGAATGAACCAGTTCGACTCAAGTGTAGTTTTGGCGTCAGTACAATCCAAGTACTCGTATATTAAGATAGAGTCAACAACTACTGAAAATAAACACGATCTCCAATAAATTTAATATATTATTATATTTTGAGACTACTTGAGAGAGTAAATATTTATAGACTAGTTTGCTAAAGTACAATACGATTTTTATTAACTTCTGCCAAGTCCAAAATAAACGGATCTAAAAGCTCAAGCTGAAAGTCCATACTATTCGTTTTATGCATTTGCCTTTCATACTTGTGTTGCTCTGTAACTTGTCAGATACAATTGCTCTGAATCTATTTTTGAGATGCATACAGGGCAACAACTCATACAGCGGATGGTATGGACTTTCATCTTTATTCTTCAAATGTAACTCGAACATATCCCGCTGGAATAAACTGCATTCTTTTCACACTAAATTCATTATAAGCTTAATTTCTACTAACATTTTGTATCTCTTATGCTAGAGTTAATGTCGACGCCGTTGACGGCGTTTCAACGCCGAAAAAGTTGAAATAGATTGAACTTTTACGGCGTTGCAACGCGTTGAGATTAACTGCTCTCATACAATTTCATACGATTCAACTTTTTTTTGACATTTGACGCCGTCGACGACGTCGACATTAACTCTAGCATTATAACAAAACTTCATTTGGCTTTAGACATTTGTTTGATTAATAAAATTATTGCTATTTATGTATGTATGTACATATGTACATATATGCAATACATATATACATATATTTACATATATATTATTTTTATTTAAGCTTCCTTTTAACACATTTAAACTTCATAAATTTAAATTAGCAAATAATTGCTCACGTTAATGAATGTTTCTGTCTCCTGTAGTAATATTATGATCGGAATACCCACAACCCCAATCTCTTTTACTTTGGGTTATACGCCTGAAAATCCTATTTTAGAAAAAATTGTTCAAGAAGCTGCCAATTCATTAGAATTAGATGGCATTCAGGGTTACAGCAATGCGTCAGTAATGCAATATCATCTGCAGGCGGGCGCTCATTTAACCGGAGTGGAATTCGCTGACAACTGGAGGGATATTACAGATTATCCCAAAGATTTCTCATTTGCTTTACGTTTTCCCAGCGAATTAAGAACAGCGACATCAAATATCCCGTTAACTTGGCTAACAATGAAATTATTCATGCCCATTGATTTATCCGGTCCCAGAAATAGCGGTGCTCCGGATGGCGGTATTCCTGTGGGATACTTGCGCGAAGGCTTTCTACCCGTACAAAATGCTATTTCAATGGCCTACATGAAACAAGTAACGGATAGTAATGAGCTGCCGTATGTCTACATGGAACGTTATCCGTATCCTGCTTATATATATGATCCTCTCTTGGAGGGTTTGTCGCCGATAATGTCACTTATTATATTGTTAAGCTTTATTTATCCCTGTACTTATATTGTTAAGGTAAGCCGATAAAACGTCGTTAATATTTATTGCTTAAAATAATTTGTCTTGCAATTTTCATGCAGTATATAACGGGTGAAAAGGAAAAACAATTAAAAGAAGTTATGAAAATAATGGGCTTAAGCAATTGGTTACATTGGACAGCATGGTTTCTGAAGTCATTTATAATGTTGGCCATTTCGGCCATTTTTATGATCATTTTAATGAAGGTAAGTACGAAATAGTTGTTAATATGCAGTCATGTCGCAGAAGCCTATTCCGTTCTGAAGCGGAACTAAGTTCGTATTGGGTTTACTCATACTAGAAGAAGGGAAACAGATATTCGGAATGATATCTGACAGTTAGAAATCACTTACAAAAAGACAAAAAAAGATTAAGCGTAAACAGAAACCTTTGATCGCACAACGAAGACTATTTGTAAGACCGTTCTACACTATAGTACAAGACTTAAAACACTAAATTGAACCCTTAGATTTTCAATTAGTCACAGCACTTACCATATCAATAGACTATAAACGATATAAATATAATATTAGATATCCTTAAAACACTCTTCTGCTGGTTTGCGAAATTTTCAAAGTAACTCAAGTTTTAGGTCTTTGTTTTTGCGTAAAAACATCCTTATCACCAAAGTTTTGTTTAATAAGCGGTTTTATTACCACACACACTTTAAAAAAAAGAGACGTGTGTTCCATTTTCGGTCGCACGTGAGTAGAGTAAACTACACCGTTTTAAGAATTCGAAGCATGGACTGTTTCTTTTCAGACTTGAACAATGAGATCAGTCCATCGAACATAATATTGCATTGCGTAGGAATGCTAGGAATATCAAGGGTTTCCGATTCCTAAACTCTTTTACCACTCATGACTAGGCAATAGGTTATTCATTCAGTTAACCCATTAATTACTGTCTGATTAACTGATCGGTTAATTTAAAATTGGCCTTTTTCGATGAACAATTAAACCGATTAACTGATGTTATACAATTTCAAATATTTCTGTTTGATTTGGATAATCAAGTTTTAGAAAACTTAAGTAAAACTTTTAAGCCTTTGGACGTGGATATAAAAGAGCTTAGTAAATACTATGCTATTCTACTTGAACTTGAGGGAATTATTGCCAACGATTTAATTTAAAATCTAGATTAGATTTAAGGAGAGATTAATTGAAGATTTAAATACACTTATTTTAAGCCTCCTCTCAGGTATATTTCCTTATAGCAATACATTCTTAAAAGTAGGAACTAAGAAATTCGAAAGTAAAGTAACCCGTTTTGCAGAATGAGTCAGATGATGACCTGAATACAGAAGAATTCTTTTTTGTTTGCTATGTGGTTTTTTTATTTTTGCTAGTAAACTCCAAAGAATCCCTCCTCCTATTTAACTATTTGTCAACATCACTTAAAGACAATATCAAAATTGGAATACTGCTGTACTCATTCTCATCAGCAATTGTCAATTTCTAGCAACCTCTTGCTATGTTCAAAGCCATAGGGAACAGTCTCAGGCTGTCAGAAGTAGTTAATTTTTGTCCACAAGAGTATGTAGTTGTCCTATTTTTGATACTATCTTGACGTTAGTTAAACATTAGTTAATTAATCGGACGATTAACCGACTAAAGCAAAAGCTCGATTAAATGAATAAGCTACTAGGCAAGGACGCTGTTCTCCTACAAATGAAATTGGGAAATATAAAAAAAATCCTTCCTATTTCTAATAATTTCAGATACAATGGTCACAAGGTGTTGCTGTTTTAACTCATGCCGACTGGACCGTTTTATTTTTCTTCATGTTAATCTACATCATCGCCAGCATTTGCTTTTGCTTTATGATGGCTACTTTCTTCTCTAAAGCAAGTACAGCTGCTGCTGTCACCGGCTTGGTATGGTTCATTGCCTATATGCCATATTCATTTACCATACAAACGTACGATGAGCTCAGTTTGGTTACCAAACTGAGTTGTTGTTTAATCTCCAATACTGCCATGGGCTATGCTTTTAAATTAATTCTCGAGTTCGAAGGTACCGGTGAGGGCTTCCAGTGGAGCAATATCTTTAGCCCGGTTAATGCTGACGACAATCTTACTGTTGGTTATGTAATGCTAGTGATGTTAGGCTCGTCCGTCATTTATATGTGTATATGTTTATATATGGAGCAAATATTTCCGGGAGAATTCGGGGTTCCAAAGAAATGGAACTTTATATTTACTGCGAAGTTTTGGTGCAGCGAAAGGGAATACATTGGTGTCCAGGATATACCAAATGGTTATGTAGAACGCCCAAGCCCAGACGCTTTTGAGCCAGAACCGTTGGATAGGCATGTGGGGTTGCAGGTTAAAAATTTAAGAAAAAATTTCGGTACCAAAATGGCTGTGAAAGGTTTATCGGTGAATATGTATGAGGATGAAATTACAGTTTTATTGGGTCACAATGGAGCTGGCAAAACTACTACTATATCTATGTTGACTGGTATGGTTCCCCCTACTGCTGGCACAGCCATTATTAATGGCAGTGATATTCGAACCAATATCGAGGGTGCCAGAATGTCCTTGGGTATTTGCCCGCAACATAATGTGCTTTTTGACGATTTGACCGTGTCTGAGCATTTGATATTCTTCAGCCGATTAAAAGGTCTCAGGGGTGATAATATCAAAAACGAAGTGGACAAATACCTAAAAATTATAGAGCTCGAAGATAAAGCCAATGTGGCTTCAAAAAAGCTCTCTGGAGGCATGAAACGTAAGCTGTCTGTTTGTTGTGCATTGACTGGTAACACCAAAGTAGTTTTATGTGATGAGCCCAGTTCAGGTATGGATCCATCCGCTCGACGGCAACTATGGGATTTGTTGCAGAAAGAAAAGACCGGTCGTACTATTCTGCTGACAACACACTTTATGGATGAGGCAGATGTTTTAGGCGATCGCATTGCGATCATGTGTGATGGTGAATTAAAATGCCATGGTACTTCATTCTTTTTGAAAAAGAAATACGGTTCCGGCTATAGATTGGTAAGTTGTTAATGCTATAAAATATTCGTATACAATGAAAATCTCTGTATCATTTACAAACTTTTAAAATATTTCATTATATTATTAAAGGTTTGCGTTAAGCGTGATGGTTGTAATGCCGAAGAAGTTACGACTTTATTACAAAACTATATACCTGGCTTGCTACCGGAGGCCGATATAGGAGCCGAACTGTCTTATCAGTTACCAAACAATTATTCCGGCAAATTTGAGGTGATGCTTAGTTCTTTGGAAGAACATTCCAATGATTTGAAACTGAATGGCTATGGTGTTGGCATAACATCGCTGGAGGAAGTTTTTATGAAAGTAGGAGCCGAGAATGCTAATGATGGCAGTCGTAAGCAAGCCAGTGCTATAATGAACGGTAACTCTGGATATCCAGATGATGATCTCGAATCGATAACGTGTAAGTGCTCTTTCTTGTAAAATGGAATGGACTTGATAATTAAAGAACGATATTCAAAATTAAACCATTTATAACTTTTTCATTTATTACAGCTGAACGTCTATTCACCGAAAATACTCACCTCCTAAAAGGCGTCAGTTTGTTATCTAATCAATGGCATGCCATGTTCTTGAAGAAACTACTCTACACTTATCGCAACAAATTACTCTTTTGTATACAAAATATTATGCCCATATTCTTTGTTACTATTACCGTTCTAATTGCTCGAAATCGGGGTACCTTTAATGACCTACAACCCATGACTATGAGCTTAACTCAATATCCGTCAGCAGTAACAGTTTTGGATACAGATTCTAATGTAGCCCAGGAATCGTTGCAATATAAAATTGCTGAGAAATATAAAAACATAGCTAACTCGTATGGCAATAATTACGAATTCCGTGAAACTGGCAGTAAAAATTTCACACAATATATTTTGGGTTTGGGTCCCAAAATGCAAGCGCGTATTAATTCAAGGTATTTGGCAGCTGCTTCTATCGGAACAGAAAATATAACCGCCTGGCTAAATAACCAGCCATTACATACGGCTCCGTTAACAGTGAACTTGGTGCACAATGCCATGATCAGGTAAGCTCAGAAATTTTGTAAAGAAAGGCCTAATTCATTAAAAATATTTTATATTTACTGATTACTTGACAAATTTTCTATGAAATTTGGCCTTAATTTTGTAAATTCTTTGCGTTAATAATATTTAGAAGAAAACAAAAAAAATGTTTTTTTAAATTTGTTTCGTACAGAATTTGCTCACTGAACAAACATACAGAAATTGCGTTGCTTTTCAAAATTTATATGAAAAATAGAAGCAAATAGAGCAAAGAGAATAAAAATATTTGAAATATTGTTTCTGTGTACACATAACTCTCACCAACGCGAAGGGATTTACAAAATAGGACCTTTTTCACAGAGTGCTGAGAGCTCAACTAGGACGAACGATGAATTTTTCAGAGCGCATATTCATAGCGTCGCCGAAATTCTTCATATTCCGCGAAAAGGCTTGACTTGACTTGAAAAAAAAAGTGCTAACTTATTTTATTATTATTTAACAGTGTTAATAAGCATTTTTTTATTTAACTAGCAAAATTATTTCAAACTTCGTATAAACAAAACTAAAAATATGCTCGGTGAATTAAAATATTGTCTTCCCAAAAATATTACTATTTTGAAGAAAATTTCAACAGATAATACGCTGAGAAATTCAAGAATCTCTCAATTGCTAAAGGCAATGAATTTTTGGGATATTGAAATACAGGGTGTGTGGCAGCAGATTTATACATATTTTCAAACTAAAATGAAAAACGTAATAATTGACACAAAGTTTTATTAAGAACATTGAAAGATAGAATGGATATGCGGAGTTTATTTTTTAAAGAGTATGTCATCCAGATGTATTCCGCAGAGATGAACACACTGTTCAAAACGGAGTCTTGCGTTCTGCGCGACACGCTGCAGTAAACGTGGCTGAATTGAGACAAGAGAAAATGAGCTTCGTTGCTCCAAAAAATGGGATTTACAGTGCGAAAACGCTCCAACATCATTTCACAAAAATTTTTGCGTAAATCAAAGTCACTTTCTTTCAGTTCTTGAGCCATTTGAATTTTAAAAGGATGGAACTTCAGATCATTTTTTAAAATCTCATGAATAATCGCTCTTAGAAGTCCCAGTGAGGCAGCTCTTTTCCGCATTGAAAGTCGCGGACTTTCACGTAATCTGCTTTTAACCATATCAATCCCCCTGATTGTGTAAGGCGTTCGCGTTTACGCTTCAGTCGTATTTTTGTATGTTGCTTTAATCTTGTACAAAAAAACGCCTTTGGCGTAAATACCAACGCCTTACACAATCAGACCGAATGTTTTCGGGAGTCCTTGAATATCGACTGGGCCCTGGCCGTGGGGCATTCATAGCCGAAGCAGTTGCGCGGAATCTCTGCACCCACGAACGTTTTAAATTTACACTCGGTCGATCACGTATTCGCCGAATACCGAAGTTTGAACAAAATTGTCGACGAGCAATTATGTAAGAATCAATACTCCTAAAAAATTTCTCCACAGCGAACGAGCGATGCTCACTCGAACACTGCGACATCGTGACTGACAAATCCGCACAATCGATAACTCCAACGGCGCCACCCTCCCTCCGCACCGCTTATTACTTTTTGAAATAATCGTATTTAAAAATATAAATTTGCCACCAGACACCCTGTATAAAAAAAATGAAAATGGATAAAATTGAATTGTGGACTCCAATGCACAATTTTAAGGACTCCTTTAAAGAATTGTCAAGTTTTGTGTTGTATTGTATCGCATCAGTACAAAGTTTATTGAGCGTTATTAATAGCAAATTCAGAACTATACTGAATAAGGGACTATTGTGTTTCGTGTCATTACATGCGAGAGCAAACTTGTTTAGTTTCTCGAAATTATGAAAATTTTAAAATGTGACTTTCATCTATTAATTATATTAATAACAAGTAAAAGTGATATATTCGGCTAAGCCGCATCTTATTACTCTTCACAGACGTAATTCTTCTTTCTTTCTAAAAGCTAAACTAGGTTTAATTACCAAAAAAAAAAATAAATTGTTGCTAGGAACACAACTGCGACGAACGACGAATTTTTGGTCGCGAATATTCGTCGCCAAAAATAAAACACATTGGTGTATATGAGAATGCACACAATCGTGGCGTTGGGCGAAATTCGTCATACTCAGCGAAAGTTGAAATACATTTATTTCTAATTGTTTCGTCAACGAACGATGAACAAATGAATATAAAGTGTCCAGGTTTCATATACTCAAACTGGTTTTTTGTGGAAAAACATGGTTCACTACTGTATTGTTGCATGTAGCACTAAAATTTTCAGTGCATACTAAAAATGCATTCACTAATTCACAAAAATATATCATTCGGACGACTTTTTATTAATTTTGAACACTTTTTATGATATAGTTTTTCTTTCTATTTCTCACTTTTTCAGATGGTCACCCCATCAGCTGTTAAATGAAAATAATAATTTATTTACAGACAAAAAATTTTTCAGAAAATATTTACAAAAAGGAATTTGTTCTGAAAAAAATGGACAACACCGGGATAATTATTGAGTGTCTAAACAACCTGACTGGCATCAGAGGATTACAATGATTTAAAAAACAAATATTAAAATTTTATTTGCTTATTATTTTAATTTATTCGTCGTTATTGTGTTTCATACGACGAATTTATAGAGCGATTTTTTACAAACGAATTCGTCGTACTAAGCGAAATTCGTCGTTCGTCCCAGTTGTATTCCTAGCATGTGTTATTTAGTTACTTTAATATTTAAGAAAAAGTTTAAAATTTCCAGCTCTCAAACTATGTATACATGTGAGCTTGCATCTCTGTCGTACTTATAAATTCTAACAACCAATAATCAGTATAATATACTATATTATAGACACGTATGACTTACATATCAGCTGATTGCTCACTACTGATGAACCAAATGACTACTCAAACCTATCAAATCAATTATGTTGTTTATATTATTGAGTGAAGTACAAACACTTAAACTTAACAGCTACTTCTGTACTCTATTTCATTGTTGATGCAAGAGGATGAGAATGCCTAAAATGAAACAATCGCACAAAGGCAATGAAATAAATATTACAATAAATCACCCCTATCATGAATAATTTTTCCCTCGAAATTTGTCCCTTTTCCCTAAAATTGCAATCATGAAAAAATTCCCCGTGAATGATTTCACGCTAAAATTAAATTTCCCTGATCATGAATGAATTTTTTCCCGCGAGTTTTTTCACTTTTCCCTTTAATTTATTCACTTAGTTTTTGGTGGGGAGTAGAGTAGAAAATGTAAGTATTTTCTATTATAATTCGAATATTAGAGTTTGCAAAATTTTATTTTAGTGGCAAGACCCGTTAATAAGACACAAACTTATATGTTTTGCAACAAATTAATTCCCTGCGTCTTTGTACAACTTGTTGCTCCAATTTTAAGGATTAAGAATATTTTTAATTTGTTTTGTCTGCTTTTCAAAATGTATCCAAATTATTTGACTACTAAATATTTAGCCATAATTTTTTTTAATTATTGCATAAACATAAATTTTTCAACACAAATTTTTTTATTTTTTATGCGATATTTTTAATTTTACTTAAATCTTGGGACTTATTAAAAAACAATTGACAATATCTTTTTGGTGTTCATACATACTCTGAAATTATTTCAATATTCGTGACTCAGCGCTGGGTTGAACTCTGGACCCTCCGCTTCATAGTCTCGTGTTCTACTACTTCAGCCAACAGCATAAGTCAAACTTCAACAAAGTGTATTCAATAAGTACTTTCGTTGTAAAAGCTTTCACTTTTGTAAAAGCTTTTCACTGAACACAATTCTGACAGTGTTGCATTAAAATTTGTATTCATTATTAAAACAATTATCCCTTTATTGTCAATAAGTTAATTGTAATTTTTATATGAAAATGTGGTCTCAATAATTTATTTATTTTAAAGTCTATGAATTTAAAATTCTTACAGACTATTTAAATACATGCATATACATATGTATATACAGATTATATTTCAAAGAAAATATAAATTATTGGCTGTTATTTAATGCAAACAAAATATTTCGTTTAATCAAATTTTCACTGAAAGAAAAATCAACATAATAATATAGCTTGTTAAAGTCCTTACAGCATCTAATAAAGGGATCAGAACTAGCGTAATTTGTTCTTAAAAATTTAACATCAAGTAAACAAAAGAAACGAGTAGGACGTTGAGGAACACAAAATGATAAATTTTCAATTAAAAATTTAGAGCAGGTTTTACCGTTAATTATATTTAAAATAAATAAAGTGTTTAACATAGATCTTCGACTACTTAGGGATGGTAACTTAATAAGAGCTAGTCTAGCTTTATAAGAAGGAAAACAAAGTGGATTCCATTGCAATCTTCGAAGACAAAATATTAAAAATTGTTTTTGTACAGATTCAATTGCGTTGATGTAAACTTTATATGTTGGATCCCATATTATTGACCCATATTCCAAAATGGGACGAACAAGCGATGTGAAAAGCTGCTTAGTAACGTAAGGATCTTCAAATTCCTTAGCCCAGCGTTTGATGAAACCCAGTTGACTTCTTGCTTTTCTAACAGTTAGAGATATATGTTGAATAAAATTCAGTTTTGGATCCAGTAAAATTCCAAGATCAGTGAAAGTGCAGACATTTTCCAACTCATAACCGCTCAAAAAATATTTAACATTGAAATGGCTATTTTTTTAGATTCAATGTCATTAAATTCATTTCACACCAAGAGTACAAAGAGTTTAAGTCAGCTTGAAGAAACTTATGATCATCAAAGATATTGTAGGTAAAGAATATTTTTACGTCATCAGCATACATAAGAATGAATGAGTTTTTAATAGGTAAGTCATTGATAAATAGTGAAAATAATAGGGGTCCCAGATGGCTTCCCTGGGGAACACCAGACGTCACGGGGATCGGTTTAGATATAGTACTTTTGAATAGAACATTTTGTTTCCTATTAGTAAGGTATGAACAAATCCAATTTAAACAGCCACGTGTGAACCCCATATAATGCAGTTTATTCAATAGAAGTTTGTGGTTAACTTTATCAAATGCTTTACTGAAATCTGTGTAGACTACATCAGTTTGTTTTTTATTGACAAAACCACGATTTACCAAAGTTGTAAATTGTATGAGGTTGGTTACAGTTGAGCAGCCTTTACGAAAACCGTGTTGACTAGAACATAATATTGATGACACCTGGTGGCACAAGTTACTTGTAATTAATTTTTCAAAGAGTTTCGGTATAATACTCAGTTTAGCGATTCCTCTGTAATTTTTAATGTCAGTTTTGGTACCAGATTTAAACAACGGAATAATATAAGAATTCTTCCATATTTCAGGGAATTTTCCAACTTTAATTGAAAGGTTGTACAATAATGAAAGAGGAAACACGAAGGCTTCAGCACAATTAACTAGAACACAGCTAGGAACATTATCAGGTCCACTCTTGTACGAGAATTTCAGTTTTTTCAATCCATTAAGAACAGAAATTTCATCCAGAAATGGAATTAAAATAGATTGACTTCCAGGACAAAAATTTGATTGCAACCCAGTAGTAATAGTTTGATCAACAGCATAAGTAGATGAAAAGAAATCCGCAAACAAATTACTAATTTCAGACTCGTTATCTGATTCTTTTTCATTTAATTTCATAATGGACGAAAAAGAAACTGATTTTCTTTTTAAATTCACGAAATTGTAGAAAGACCTTGGATTTTTCTTCAAGTTGTTTTTAATTTTTTGTAAAAAACAGTTATAACATTTAAGATTTAACTTGTTATAATCGGCACGGGCAACAGAATATTTTGCAAAATCTGCGGATGATCCTGATTTCTTGTATTTTTTATAATATTTGTTTTTGCTATTTTTAAGTTTGGAAAGAAACTTTGAATTCCATGGAGGTCCGGATACTTGTGAAACGACTTGTTTAGGAACACATTCGGTCAAGATCCAATAAATTCTATCGTAGAATTTTATGGTTATGTGATCAATAATATCGGGATTGTTTTCTGAGTTCAAAACTAAGAATAAATTGTGCCAGTCTGTATTGTGTAGAAGTTCGGCTATTTTGTTATAATTTGCCCTTTTAAAACATAAAGTCTTGACTTTTGAGTTGTACGCAGAACGAGATATATAAACAGATGGAAGACATGTATTTATTAAGATTGTGGGATGATGACAGTCCTCCGGTAAGGTTAAAGGATCAGTGCGAAGGACAGACGTGTCAACACAATCATTTACAAAAGCCAAATCTAAAAGCTTATGGTTATCATTATATATGCCATTTATCTGATAAAGATTCATATCCAATAAGCAATCAATGAACTCGTTATATTTCAGACTAAAAGTAGAATTATATGGTGTAAAGCAACCTTTATCAGCCGGAAAATGGCCTTAATTGTTATAATTTGAATATTCCTGTATATATGAACACTATATTAGACTTCATCACTGATCAAAGATATACATATATACTTTGTGAGGTCCACTTCTTTTTGGAGGGCATTTAAAGTGTATTTTGTCGAAGTCACTCTAGCAAGGGCCGTGGGAAAGACATTTCATATTTGCCATAAAATACCAACAATAAATTTTTGAGATACGTAATTGTAAAAAAAAAAAATTTTTATAGGTTCATTTGGGTGGCAAAGGGGGATTAAGGGGTAGCCCAGAGGAGGGTCAGGTTACGTATCAGCTTCGTCATAAAATCTTAGATTATTCGTTGTCTAGAAACTGTAGATTAAAGGCAGAGTTAGTTTGTACGTGCTGTTCTGTTCTGAATCAGCTGTTTTGTTTCTGTTCCATTGAAAATCTGTATGTGTGGTTTGTTGTTCCTTTTTCGTTCTTTCTGTTGCGGACAAATCTGTAGAAAATAGAATTCAACGTTAAGAGGCAGCTAACAGTGCGTACGTACTATTAGTTTTTGGTACATTTTGCAAATATTTATAAAATTCATTCCTATAACTACATCGTCCACATCCGAAAATTCAGAGTCAGAATCACACAAAATATAAATTTTTGTACTATTAATTTATTTATTTCACAATTTTTCACAATTTCAATTTATTTGTTTTGATTACTTTTTGCTTTTAAAAACATCTGATTCCATTAACAGAACAAGTAATTACAAAATATTTTTTACAGAACTTCACAGCAGAGAACAGCAACAGAAAGTAAAAACTAATGAAGCCTTAATTGTATAGAGGTAGAAAAATAAACCAGATTAATATCAAATAAAATTTGTTTGCTGTGGTTTTAACAATTTCAAGGCCTGCTATGTTTTTTCTTTGGTAATTCTCAAATGATTTTCGAATAAGAGAAGAGATTTTGTTATTTTGTAAATGAAGTTGAAGTCTAGCGATGACTGTGTAATGAAATGCAGACATTTAGACATATATACGTAATACGCAATAAACAAAGCATATGTTTAATATTCTAATTTAATATTATTTACCTCAAATAATTTATACGAGTATATGCTTCACTACACACTCTCCTGTGCAATTGACTTAGGTTAGGTTAAAAAAGAGGGGCATAAGCCCCAAGAAATTCCATCCCCCGTATAATCTCCTGATTAAATGTTTGCTTTCTGACTTGGCTAAAAGCTGGACAGTAGCACAAGTAGTGCTCCAGTGTTTCGTCCTCTTCCTGACAGGCCCTGCATGTTATATCGCTAACGATACCCATTCTTGCCAGGTGATTCCTTAACTCTGTGTGTCCTGTTATCAAATATACCAATCTCCGTAGTGATGGCCTGCTCAACGTTAGGATCTCCTTCGTCCTGTTACCATCTGGGTCCCCCATAGAATTCTAGTCACCCTACCTACGGTAGAGTGCTGCCAATCTCTTGTATGCAATTCTATAGCCCACCGCCTTAGTTCGTTCTTAAAAACCTGAAATGGCTTCGGACTATCTAGTGTGATGTTCGCCATTAATGCTCCCATCTTTGCTAGCCTATCTGACTCAACATTTCCAGGTATTCCCTGATGTCCTGGAATCCATATTATCTCTATGCCCCCACAGTGCGTGTTGGAGTTAATCTCATCCTTGCATTGTAGTACACACCGAGATTGAACCACATGATTCCTCAGGGCCTCGATGACCTTCCTACTATCCGTGAATATACGAACTGGTAGCCTGTTATCGATTTCCTTTAACCATCTTATCCCTTCCGCAACAGCCATGATCTCACTCTGAAATACTGTGCTATGATCCGGAAGGCGGAAGTATTTGCGAAAGTTACGACCCATGTCACAGAAACCTCCACCCGATCGGTCACCAATCCTCGACCCGTCCGTGTATAGGTTAGTTATGGGGTTCATTGTATCTGTACCCTCCCACTCCATACCTTCCGATATTATGGGGGTGCAGTGTGATCGTACATATCTAATAGGGATCTTATCGCACGCAACCGTGCGAGCGTTGTCCCCGGGTAAGACATGAATTATACTTTGGTGTTTGGTTATGTGTTCCCATGTCACCCACTCACCCATCACCATTAGTATTGTAGCAGCCAAAACTGCTTCATATTTAACCTGTATATCAATAGGCAGTATTGATAGAATATTTTCCATCGCCTTAGTTGATGTGGTTATCACTGCGCCACAGATGCCGATACAGCACTGTCTTTGTATTTTTTGAAGGTGTTTGACATTAACCTACCTTTCCAAGGACGTCCACCTCACTAACGAGGCGTACGTCACAATTGGCTTAGTAAATACATTCACCCCTATCGTGAATAACAAGGCGAATTTTTGTTCACATGAAATTTGTATTCCACTCGAAGGGAAAAATGGTACCGTGAATACCACGTGAGAAATTATTCCCGCTATCAGCTCTCCGTGAATGCAAAAAAAGAGAAAAAGCCAAAAACAACATGAAAAATCAAAGAATTTGTGTTGAAAAACTTATGTTTATGCAATAATTTAAAAAAGAATGGTTAAATATTTAATAGTCAAATAATTTGGATACATTTTGAAAACCAGACAAAACAAATTAAAAATATTCTTAATCTTTAGAATTGGAGCAACAAGTTTTACAAAGACGCAGGGAATTGATTTGTTGCAAAAAATATAAGTTTGTGTCTTATTAACGGGTCTTGCCGCTAAAATGAAATTTGCAAACTCTAATATTCGAATTATAATAGAAAATACTTACATTTTCTACTCTACTCCCCACCAAAAACTAAGTGAATAAATTAAAGGGAAAAGTGAAAAACTGGTGCAAAAAAAATCATTAACGATCAGGGGAATTTTTTTTTCATGATTGCAATTTTATTCTATTTAAGTTTTCTATTTAATTTTTCTGCAATATTCAAGAAAAATTAATAAAAAAAATATCAATGTATGTATCATTTCATACTTGCAGGGCACTTAAAGACGATTCCTACAAAATAACTATTACTAATGCCCCACTGCCCTATACCATAAAAACGAAGCTGCAGCAATTGAATGTAGGCAATAATTTGGGAACACAACTCTCTACAAACTTATGCTTCTGCTTTTGTTTTGTTAGTTCCTTTTATATACTATTTCTGATTAAGGAACGTGAAACGCGCTCTAAGCTTTTACAATTTGTGGGCGGTGTTAAAGTGTGGACCTTCTGGTTCTCTCAATTAATGTGGGATACGTTGACATTTGCTCTTACCGCTGTTATTGTAATTGGCTGCATAGCCTGCTGGCAGGAAAAAGGGTTTTCATCATTTGAGGATTTGGGTAAGATTGAAGAAGAGAAAACACAAAATATATTGTTCAAATATTTACAAAATTAACATTACAATTTTCAGCACGCTATTTCTTGGTGGTTATGTTATTCGGCTTGTCTGCCCTTCCCTTTACGTATATAATTTCATTTTTCTATACTGATCCTGCCACTGGGTTTTCACGCATTTCAATAATCAATATATTTACTGGTAAGTGTTTTAACAACTATAAAATGTTGTTTTGTTCTTTGAAATTTAAGATATTAACTTTGAAATTGTTTTTCAGGCATGGCACTGTTCATTGTTGTTTTAGTCATGTCATTTGACTTCTTAGACACCAAAGATACGGCGAATCTATTGGGATGGTTTTTTAGAATATTTCCTCATTTCTCATTGGCTATGGGCCTTAATAAATTGTACACTAATGTTGCCACTAGGGATACTTGCAGTGCCGACTTCATTGTGATTTTGCCAGATACCGTGAGATGTCAATTGATACCGAAATGCTGTAGTAAGTGCAATTTCTTGTTGTTCGTTTTTTATTTATTGTATCCTCAATAATTAGTAGAATTAATAACATTCGTAACTGATGAATATAAATTTTTGGTCTGGCAATTTGTTTTAAATTCTGAAAGACATGATAAATATGCCAAGGTACAAAAGAAAGTCAACATCAGTTTTTGGACATGAAGAAACAATCAGCACGGGTATTAAAAAAAGTGTATTACCAGCGGTTTGATACAGTTCTCGTATGCAATTTCCTAATAAAATTTGTGTAAACGAAAACTGTTATCATATTCAACTAAAGTGACAGACAAAAGTACTGGTGCTGAAAGTGTAGCGGCTTTCAAAAACGGCTGTTCTGCTCTGCTGTATAAGTTCAATAATTAGAAAACTGGTGATGACTTTTCTTTGTACCTTGGAATCTTTATCATGTCTTTCTGAGTTTAAAACAAATTTCCGAGCAATTAGCCGTAGAATTTAATATAGATATAAAAAATTTCAACAAAAGTACCTATCAAGTACTTGTTTGTTGATCAGCTGTTTTGAATAACCTGCAAATTTTTGCAATTTTTATGTTCGCGTACGATTTTCGGGAAGAGCCATTGCAGAGAGAAAACTTTTCAAATTGGCCAAAATTTGCTCAACTACTGCATTTTACTTTAAAAGTAATCAAACGGACCTAATAACAAAGAAAAAGTATATGTTTACGAAGTTTTCAGTCTACTAAAATCTGGAAAATTGTATTGAAAATATTTTATCGCATTTTTGGTTATAAATTGTTTATTTAATTATAGTAAACATTCATAAGACAGTTTATATCAAAATTTAAAAATAGTTCACACTTTTTTCGGTCAAATACGTTGGTTGTTCTTTTGGCTATTTTTGTTTCTTGAAGAGAGTAGTTTTTGTTTATTCTAATGTTACCAACTTTACCCTGAAACAAACAACGAAATTCAAAATTTAAAAAAATCGAGAAGTAAACAATTGAGTTTTCATCAGATATCCACGTTTTGAGTTCCGAAGAAACTTTCCCGACCACTCCTGAGCAGTGTTGTCAGATTTCTTTTTTGCCTCCCCGCCAAATGACTTTTCGAATGTATGATCCCAAATATCGCCAATATAATAAAACATTAAATTTGAGGTATAAAAAGTACTTTTATTTCGTAATTGCATTACAAATATTGTTAAATTTGAAATTCAGTAGGTCAGTAGCATTTCTTGTTTAAGAAAAGTTAAAAACAGTTCGTTTATAAAAGGTACATTGGGTTAATATTTATATGCCCTTATTCATAAAAAGTATTAGAGTCTAATAACAGCGTAATAAAACAAAATTTCATATGAAATTTGCTCTATTACACTCTTATAAGCCTCTCATAACTTTTATGAATAAGGGGGATAAAATATAAATACTGGTGTATAAAAAATACTCAAAATAACTTATTCGAAAAGATCAATCTAAATAAGATAAATTATACTTGAACATAGAGACCAAAGTTGGCATTTAAATCTTATGATAAACTAAAATTAAAGTTTATTTAAACGTGTATTTAAGTACGCATATCAATTATTGGATCAAAACTTTCGTACTCATTATTTTCAGTATCATCATTGGGATACATTTGTTTCGAATTAGATCTGACTAACAGAAAGTCGAGGTTATTAAGAAGTTATTGTAATACCAGGCTATGCAGCGTTTGCACGAACTAGTTTCATATTTTTAACATAATTCTATATTATTGAAATCATAAAAATATAGGCAAAAATATCCCCAAGTAAATCGCCAATCGCCAATCGCCATTTTATAATTTTCATCTCTGAAAACAAATTTTTATCGCCATATCTGACAAAATTGCTCCCGATAGGGTTTCACTATGGAGCGGAAAGTTGTAAGGGGTGACTTTTCGGGTCAACCGTTTGCCATACATATATATTTGATGTGACTTTGTGTTTTGAAGTTGATCGACTTCCTCCACATATTTATTCTTTCAGATACTGTGCCTTATTTCTCTTGGGAAGAGCCTGGTGTTTCACCCGAAATTATGTATATGGTCATAACAGCCGTTGCCTTCTTTTTAATCATTATAGTACGGGAATATAGTCTTATTGGTGAATTGATATATAAAATTAGACAAAAGGCCTTGTAAGTTACAAAAATTAAAAAAAAATATTTTAAAAAGAAACTAATAAAATGCACAAATAAATTTAGCAAACCTCCACCACCACCCGAAGATGGCTATTTCGATGAAGATGTGGATCAAGAAAAACAGCGCATTTTGAATATGTCTCAATTGGAGCTGACGACCACTAATTTAGTATTGGATCGTGTGACCAAGTACTATGATCGCTTTCTGGCTGTGAATCAGATATCATTATGTGTGAAACCGTAAGTTATTGAGAAATAAAATTGCTTACTTAAAATGGGGCACGAAGGAAATAATACAGGCACTAGATTTGTCGACTAATTCTAGATGACTTTGGTTTGCTAACACCTAAAGTTACATTGGTTTTTCCGAATTGGCTTTAGTTTTCGTGATATATATTTTTTTACAAAACATTTTATTAATATAACTAAACAAGTAAAAGTGCCATATACGGCTTTGCCGAATCTTAAATACCCTTCACAGATGTAATTCTTTTTTCTTTCTTTCTTGCTAAAACAGAAAGTAGGTTGAATTAAAAAATTAAAATGATGTTATCAGTTACTTTTATATTTAAGAAAACGTTTAGATTTTTCGGCTAGGAAGCTAAATGTTTGGCTCTTCTTATTTCTAATACCTCTGAACGTCAAACAAAAAGAAAAAATCCGTTTCATGTACCACAAAAAATTCTAATTGTCGAACCGTAGAATCGTCTCTTAGATTTTTGTTTGTTTTTAATACCAATTTGTTTCTTTCTGATATATAAAATAAGTATAATTCATCATAAAAACAAAAAATAGCAAAAAAATTTCAACCCTGGAACCGAATTTTTAAAATTTTTAGTTCCAATTTAATTCTTAGCGAAGTATAAAATAGGTTTAATTCACTAAAAAAACAAAATTTGGAATATATGTGGTTACTTTTATTTAAAAAAATTTCGATTTTCCAATCCTGGAAACAAATTTTTAATACCAATTTAATTTTTCCTGAAGTATAAAATAGGTTTAATTCACTAAAAAAAAAAAAAATTTGGAATTTATGTGGGTACTTTTATGTACAAAAAATTTCGATTTGCCAATCTTGGAACCGAATTTTTAATTTTTAATACCAATTTAATTTTTTCTGAAGTATAAATTAGGTGCAATTCACTAAAAAAAAACAAAATTTGGAATTTATGTGGGTACTTCTATGTACCAAAAATATTTCGATTTTCCAACCCTGGAACCGAACTTTTAATTTTTTAATACTAATTTAATTTTTCCTGAAGTATAAAATAGGTTTAATTAACTAAAAACACAAAATTTGAAATTTATGTGGGTACTTTTATGTACCAAAAATATTTCGATTTTCCAACTCTGGAAGCGAAATTTTATTTTTTTTTATCAATGCAATTCTTAGTGAGGTTAACATAGTTTTACTTGATAAAAAATTAAAATTGTTACACATTTTGGTCACTACCATAAAATATTTCATTTGCCCACCCCTGGAATCGAAATATTGATTTTTTTAAGATTTTAATACCGATTTTGTTCTTCCTGAATTAAATAGTTTTAATAAGCAAAAACAACAACGTAAATTGGCTTTTTGGTTACTTTTATATAAAAAAATATTTCAATTTCCCAACCCTGGAAGCGATATTTTAATTTATTTTTTTTTACCAATGCAACTCTTCATGAGGTATGAAGTAGTTTTATTTAAGAAAAATTTTAAATGTTTAACCATTTTTGTCAGTTTCATGTACTATAAAATATTGCACTTTTCCAACCCTGGATTCGAAATTTTGATTTTATTTTAATTTTTAATACCAATTTTGTTCTTCCTAAATTATATAATAGTTTTAGTTAGCAAAAAAAAAATAAACGTCAGTTGCATTTTTGGTTACTTTTATGTATAAAAAAAATTAAATTTCTGACCCCTGGAAGCGAAATTTAAATTAATTTTTTTGCCAATGCAAATCTTCATGATGTACAAAGAGGATTCAGCTTAAAAGCTTAAAATTTTTAACCATTTTAGTTATTACATGTATATATATGTATATAATATATATACAAAATACTGAATGTGACAAAAATAAAACTTTTATGAGATTTTTATTTGACACATTGTTGTCACAATACTATTATGTATATATAAATGAAATTTATTTGTTGGTGGTTAAGCAATGTAGTTCTGAAAATTCTCAGATGGTTTTCAGAAGTATGTGCATAAGATAAGCGGTTTTTAACTTTTCGAAACTGTGGTTAAAGTCTACTGATGATTTGGTAAAGCACCAATGAAATGCATATAGACATTGCTTAACCACCAACATATAAATTTCATTTATATATAAAAATAAAACTTTTTATCTCCCATCCCTTGAAAAAAAATTTAATTTTTTTAGTTTTTAATAGACCATTGAGGCTTCCCAAAGCATGAAATAGGTTTAATTTACAAAGAACCAAAAAAAATTGATTTTTGGTATTAACGTTGCGTCGAGAAATAGGTGTAAGCTTCCCAGCTCTGGAACCGTATTTCGGATTTTTCTGAATTTCTATACACTCTATCGCTCAATCGTCATCGCAATTCATAAGTATCCAGAATATATATACTTTAGGCGGTCCCATATTAATATCGAAGAAATTGCGCACGGAATGACAAACCTAGATCTACGCTTTCACTTTTTTATGAAGGGTATAAAAACGGCTCGTCCTATTAAGCTAATAAAAAATACCGAAATTCGAAACCAACTCCGCTGTCGTTTTAGCAATATCGTGGAATTAAAAAATTTTCTTTCAAAAATTTTTCTTTTTTAAAAAAATTATAAAAAAATAAAAGAAACAACATAAGATAATTTTTTTTTATTATCCTACAGGTACATAGATCCGTTTTACACAAAACAAGGTATACACATATATTTTGCTAAACTCGATCAAGATTTTTGATTTTATTAAAAGTTAAGTATCAATGAAAATATATTTTCCCACTAAATAAAAACGTAGATGGACAAATTTTACTTCTTAAAACTTTAGAGCTTCTTTTATCAAATTTATCGTTCAAAAAATTTACATTTACATTATTAAAAAGAAAAAGTGCTATGCTGAGTGCCTGACTAGCTCTATCTCTATTACTCTTGTACAAAGGATTCGGAAAGAAATTTATGAATCCTGGCAAATCTAGCCAGGATAATCAGATATTTTAATCGAATAAATACATTGTCATCGGTCTTTAATAGATGTGCAAAGTTTAAAGAAAATCTGATCGCTCAAATCGAGCCTAAAGGAGTCGGTTACAAACAAACATACAAGCAAGCAGCAAACATACAGGTGAAACTTATAAAAGCGTGTTAATAAAATAAATATCATTAAATGTGTATTTATGTGTATTAACGTGGAAGAAATGTATTCTTCACGAAATCCTTGCAATGGAAATCCTGATAACTTCTGCTACATATGCAATTAATATTGCAAAAAGAGAGAGAGAGAGAAGAAATATAAATAATTTCGTAAAAGAAGCGTACCACGCGTACTTCGGAATAAAACTTGGACGACAAGATAAAACCTACTACCTCTAAAAACCATTTTGTTTTTAATTTAATATAGTCGAGAAAAAATAGTTCACCTTTCCTTACTTAATTTTTAATAAAATCAAAAGTTCTTTGGTGATTTTAACAAGATGTAGCTCGTTTTGTTCAGAATATATCTATCTATACAATAATAAAAAAATTGAAGCTTTGCTTTTTTTTATTTCAATTGATTTTTTGAAAAACAAAAATTAAACAATTTTTGTTTTGTGGAAATTGCACCGTAACTGCTGAGTATTAATATTTTTGTACGAGTTACTCGTATATGCAAACATGTTATATGTATTAATATTATATGTGCAAAACTTCTTTTTCGAAAGAAAATTATATCTCGAAAACTAGAGCCAACTAGAAAAAAATAAAATATTTTCGGATTCAGCAGACAAAATTTATCTAAAAATTATCTAAAGTTCGTGCCGTAGCAAAAAGGTTAATTTTTGTATAGTAGTGTAATCGAACGGCAACACAAATATATAGTTCTCTTATGCAATATCCTAGTAAAATTTTGATAAACTCTTTTCAAAGTCAACTAAGTCAAGACGAATCAGTACCTTATTACCCTAAGTAATCGTCTTCTATATTCAAATCTGAACTGTCAGAAATTTGTTTTCTTATATGTTAGCTTTCCATAATTTAATTGAATTTGTGTTTGTTCAAAAGGATAAATACTTTTAACAAATTCGGAATTTGTTCTTTCATTTCTTCTAAAAATTATTAAATAATGTACTTCGAAAAAAGAAATTTCTTAACTAACATATTTGCATTTCCTGGCATTTTTGTAAAGTTATGGAGGGGAATTGAGATGAGGTTACTTGGTATTAATTCCCTATGAACAGAGCCACCTAATAAGTGCTGACAAACAAGAATACACATGAGTGCCTGGGAATGAAAGTGTAGCGGCTGTCGAAACCAGCTGTTAAAAGTTTGATAATTAATTCCTATAATTATTTCTTTTTTTCCCATGAAGAGTTGAATGTTTTGGCCTTTTGGGTGTTAATGGTGCCGGCAAAACATCCACATTTAAAATGATGACTGGAGACGAACGCATTACCTTTGGCAGTGCTTATGTTAAAGGACTTAATCTCGCCTGTGATATGAATGAAGTTTACAAAGAAATTGGTTATTGCCCCCAATTTGATGCTCTCTTAGATGACTTGACAGGTCGCGAAAGCTTAAAAATCTTTTGTCTGCTCAGAGGCATACGTAAAGAACGAATTAATAATATATCCGAAGAATTGGCCAAATCGTTTGGCTTCATGAAACACATAGACAAGCAAACTAAAGCATATAGTGGTGGTAACAAACGTAAATTGAGTGCGGCTATTGCTATTATTGGCAGTCCTTCAGTTATATATTTGGATGAGCCCACCACTGGTATGGATCCTGCTGCTAGACGCCAGCTGTGGAATATGGTTTGTCGTATACGGGACTCGGGCAAATCGATAGTTTTAACGTCACACAGCATGGAAGAGTGTGAGGCATTGTGTACACGTTTGGCCATTATGGTCAATGGCGAATTCAAATGTATTGGCTCAACGCAGCATTTAAAGAATAAATTCTCCAAAGGCATTATACTGAAGATCAAAATGAAACGTCATGCCGAATCGACAAAGTTGAGAGAGTAAGTACACACTGAAATATGTAGATACTTATAATCATGGTATAATAAAACAAGGTACTGCCACTGTGAGCTATTAAATTTAAAATAATTTTCTGACAATTTTAAGGATTCTGACATTCCCATAAAAATTAAGTTACCATATTATTTTAAGTTACCCGTTTTTTTTTTCTTTTGGTTTGAGTTGTTAACATTTTTAATTGCATCGATGTCATAATTAACAATAACAATTGCTACAAATGGAAAAATTTATATACATATATATGAAATTGTTATTTGACATATTGTTGTCACAATACTATTTTAAATGAAATTTATTTGTTGGTGGTCAAGCAATGTCCATATGCGTTTCATTGGTGCTTTACCAAATCATATATATATATATATATATATATATATATATATATATATATATATATTATATACCTTGCTTATAATTACATGTAGTACATATATATGTACATGTTTTGTTTTACACTGCGTTTACATTAGCTGTCAAGACAATAAAATAATACGTATTAGTTGTCAAAAATACTGACAATTATACCAGTAGTAGAGGCGTCCAGACAATAGTTAAGATAATTCATTCCGTTAAAAATGTCAAACAAGAAAGTGGAATTGGAAATTGCGGCAGTAAGCGTATTCCGTTAAAAATGTCAAACAAGAAAGTGGAATTGGAAATTGCGGCAATAAGCGTATTACACGAGCTATATAAGTTAAAAACTAAAAGTCATAAAGAAAAAACTTTTTACTATAAAAACTGTGTTCTGTGCGTTCGTTTTTTCGACAAATGTCAATTATTGTCAGCATATGTCAAATCACTGTCCTATTTTACTGTCTTCAAAAAATTCAAGACAGTACTCCAGACAATTGAAAAAGTGTACAAGTGTTAGTGAAAAAGTGCGTGTTGCTATTGCCTTAACAGCACTGTCTAATGTAAACGCAGTGTTAATCCGGGGCACACTGATACAGGTAGGAGCGGCTCTACAAGTACAACAATACAAAAACAACAGGCATTTTGTTTTTCTGAAATCTAATTCAAATGTCACAATTAAATTCGTAGAACAAAACAAATCGAAAAAGTACAAAAACAAATATACATGTTTGTTTTTACATTTGCACTTAAATTTTGTGTGTATGTAAATATGTAAACAAATTTTGACGTTTGTACTTGAGTTTCTCCCAACAACAAAATAATCAACTGGGCTACCGCTCCTACCTGTATCAGTGTGCCCTGGTTTTAATCCAAATGGTGCTCAAAATTAAAAAGCTTTTGTATTGCTGAGAAAATGAGACTAATTTAAAGGTACAGTAAAATGAAAAACTAAACGAAAAGATTTTCCATTTTAAGTTTATGTCTGAGTATAAAATAGGATCTTTGTTTACTTTTAAGAAAGCAAAAGCATTCAATTAAATATATGTGTCTACGCTAATGCTTCTGTGGCAATTTCGCAAGAGCAAAATATGCTTTAAATGTTCGGAGCTCAGTTTATTCCTTTGCTTTGAACAAATTAATTTCAAATCCGAAAAAATTTGCTCGCACGAACAAACCTGAAATGACCGAGGCACCACTACCAATACACGCAGGAGCAATGGTACATATTGACGGCATTGGACAAGTTTTCGAAATATGCGCAGGCTAAGATGCTCAACAGTCGTTCTATAGAAAACTTACGAAGATCATTGAGAGACATCTTGCTTTCTTTTCACTTACCAACAAGGTTGGCGATGGATAATGCATCATCACTAAATTTACGTCCAATGAAATTCATGTTAGAAGATGAATTTAGAATAGAAATTTATGTTATACTTCAATTTACCAGCCGCGCGAATGGCCAAGTAGAAAAGATTCATTCTACCATAACTGAAATAATGTGGTGCTTAAAAAATAACGAAAGTCACCATAATTTCGAGGAGGTAGTAGAAAGATCACTTGCTGTTCTACAAGACGCAGAACGACCCAGACCAACCAACATAGAAAGACTTACTAAGAAACAACAAAAAGTCTCGGTATATCACAACAAGGACAGAACCGATTTTAAATAATTATTTTTTTTTACTCGGACCAGCAATCAGGGGATGATCCCTACATATGCAGTGTCAATCGGTGTCAATCTAACCTAAAATTCTTTCCATAGGATGGTCACTATAACTAGCTGAGGTACAAATACTCGATTATATAAATTTGCAATTGATAACAATAGGCGCGGAAGCAGCAAAAATCAGGACGGGAACATTCAAAATTGGCCATGTTATTGACACGGAAAAATATGAAAAAGTTTTGGAAGACATCTGTCATCAGAACACATGTAAACATGGCAGCCCACTTCAAGTAATTCTAAAGTTCAGTGAACGAAATTCGAAGTACTATGGCTTAACTTAAGGTTGCTACATTTTATCGGAACGTCATGGAAATTGATAGCAGGTAGCCGTGACCACCATGACCATGAAATAGCTGTTAAAAAACTAGACGGATTACTGACAAATAATGACAATCAAGTAATTATCAATAAACTCTCCACGGACCGCATAAATGAAATTACGAAAATAACGAGCAAAATACTTAAACAAATGAAAGATGACAGCACAATAGACACTAAAATGGCTTTAAAGAATAAATATAAATTAGAAATTTTAAATGAAATTTATTTGTTGATGGCTAAGCAATTTCATTGGTGCTTTACCAAAGCATCACTAGAATTTAACCATAGTTTTGATTTTTAATATATTAAAGGCGATATTTGAGGATACATGTCTCTGAAACTCGACGATATTATCCTTATAGTTCCTGGCATTTTTATTTTAATAAATTATTTACATGGTTAGAACTATTTTAATCACCCTTGTTGTTTCACGTTGGGTCTTTCATTATCACTGCATATAGCTACTGAGCTATTAAATGAACTAGCCCAGTAAACTGAACTGAGCTAAAATGAGCGGTCATCAACAATCAACATTTGCCTCCCATAGAAGAAATCTCCAACGGATTAATATGCGTGAACCAATATGATGGCACAGTGGCAATAGAAAACGACACAAAGCTACTAAATGGAACCTTTTTAATCAGACATCACAATAACCATTGGCATAACCATAGAAATACGCGTCTAAAGCAGTAGCACACAAGAAATCTCCAGCGATTCTACAACCAAATGTTGAAGCTAAGCAAACTGAAGAAATCTTATCATTCGAAATGATGAAACCATCAAGTCGGAAAAAACACAGTTCATATTAACACTTTTTACCACAACGTGAAGAGGACAATTGCACCACAAAAGGAAGAAAACGAACTCAGACTGTCCAGCCAGGCAATCGATGAGCTTAATAAACTTTTTCACATACAGCCCCTTCAAACGAGCCCGTTTGAAAGTTGAACTGGGAGGTATTAACATTACAAAGCATAAAATAACTTTACTAAAATTTGGCAAATGCACAAAAATTCCAAATATTAAAATCCAGACAGGAAAATATAAAAACACAGCAAACACAAAAATTCCAGCATCTCAGGTTGCATAAAAAATTATTATACGTTCCCACAGAAAACGCAGGCACGTGGACTACATCAGCATTTTCGTTGCCGTAGAATAAGTTAGATGATATTAAGATAATGCATATTGTAAATTTAGTCCAAAAATTGCTGTTGAAGTAATTAAAAGAGAAATAAAACATTTAAAGTGCCTTCTGCTCAAAAATTCATAAAAAGGAAAAAGAAATCAACTTATACATTCATTCCAACCCTGGAATCATCTTTTTGGTCTTTCTGGACTCATGAATAAATTCTTCAATATCCGATTCCAGTGCGTCAACCGTTGTGGGTTTCTCTCTATAGACGTGAACCTTAACATAACTCCACAAAAAATATTAAAATCGTGTTAAATCGCACGATATAGGCAGCCAAGTGATCGGCCTCAAACGTGAAATAAACTGCTCACGGTTCTCTCCTCTCAACCCAAACAATGAATTTTTCGGGATGCAGTGGCACTTATTGCAAAGCTTCTGGCCACTCTTCGCAACAATTATGGCAATTTTGATTGTTCACGTATCCTTTCAATCAGAAATAAGCTTTGTCGATGAACACAGGAACCGCACATTGCACTTTCTTGACCGAGCATGAATTTTGGTAATAAAATCCAATAATCTGCAAGCGTTACTCGTTTGTAAGTCGGTTAATGGTAAAATTATAGACCGAATTGAACATGTTTTTCAGTTGCTTTAAAATAGCACATAGAATGAACCAGTCTTCGCTTTAGGTTTAATTGAAAGACCGCCAAAAATAATCGTCAATGCTAGAGTCTGCACCAAAGTTACGATCACTAGTACAAATTCCAAATTTTGACCAGAGAAATAAGTTCAAATTTTAAGGCTTTCCTGTTATATATAAATATTATATATGTATATTCTATACTCGTACATTGCATTAATTTCAAGAGCAAGATACCTTTTGAGCATAATTTTTAAATTTTTGATATTTTACACTGCATAACATTAATAAAACTTAATAGAGCATTATTTTAGTTATATTACCTCTTTTGCGTAATCTGCGTAAAATTCCGGAAATCTGAATACCTCTTACAATGCTGAAGCCCGAAATAAAATTTGTCTCCTATATTGCCGGGACACACCAGTGAACGGATAAAAGTACCGGTTAATATCATTAGCGACCTATGCTCTCAGTCACCTCGTCGACATCTGGGCACCAACACTTTATTCTTCAAATACATAAATAATAAAAGTGTTTGTGATATAAACCTACACATTTGAAAATAGAATATATTTATTTGAAATAAACATTTATTATAAACGAGTTTACAAAATAAATAAAATGGTCATCAGTCCGATGCTAATAAATAAAAATATTGTGTTCTACACAATAAATACAATTATAAATGCAAAACATACGAGTACTAGCAACCAAGAATGATAAAATAAAGATTACGCCAACAAGCTGAAATAAAAATACTTTTCTGCGCATGATGGAGCTCTGACGTCACTCAACATGTGCTCTGATTGGCTAATAAAATTCAGTTGGAGAACTATTATGTTATTGTAAAAACATGACAGTGGGACAAATTGTTATTTTTCTACCTAAATTTTTTGAAAGCAAACAAATTCTTTTTAATCCCATATATAGATTTTCATTACTTTTAATACAATATTTCACTATTGCTGCAAATAAAATATAGTTTTCAAAAAGAAAATTTTTTATAGAGAACAAACGTCTCAAGGCCTTCTCAAGATTAATCTTTGCAAAGCTTAATTTCTGAATACGACATGATAAATTTTTTATAATGACATCACACTGACTTTTTGCTATTTTCAGCCTAAAATTTTCCTTGAGAAGTGCATCTCTAAAAACGATTCAAATAAATATTTGCTTAATGTTAAAAAATGTACATCCATTTTCATTTCCAAAGTTTTATTGTAAGTTTGGAGGCCATCTTCTTTTTCAAGATCTTCAAGATCAGTCGGCCGTGGAGCATTTTCCGTGACCAATTTTTCTTCAAAACTATTCGAAATATCATTTTGTTTTTCAGTTTCACATAGTCTTTCATATACTTTTGCAACTTCACTTTCATTAGCAGTTGTCGTTTCAATTTCAATAGCACTAGTGTCTAAAGAGGGAACTGCATGGGATTTTAATATTTTTGCACGCCGTTTGCTAAATCCTATTCATAACGCCTTAGTAATGTACTGCAAGAATTAATTTTGTTTTAACTTACCCATTTCAAATTTCAAGTTTCTTTCAAAATCCTCTTGCTTGAAATGTAAAGCACAAATTATTTCTTTATCCACATTTACAGGCTTCACTCTTTTGCAAAAGATTACCCATAACTTCCTTCGAGCTTCATCTTTTGGAAAATTGTAAAACGATACAGCTTTTTGAAAACACAAACGTTTTATTAAAAATACTCAAAATATTAGGTTTTAACATAATTTCTCACTTGTTTTTTTGCTGTTACTTTGTTTGCATTTGCCCACTGCACATTTCATATTTGCTCTCTTTCTTATCTCTTCACTTTATTTTGTTTTTTATTTTTCTTAGTTTTGCAGCTTTTAAACAACCAAATTTAAACACTTTTTTATAATTTTAATTATTTTAATATTTTTTATATGTATTTATTATAAAATATGACACGAAATTCGTTGTTTATTAAGCACCGATGAAATACTTTTTTCTAAAACTCTCTGAGTAAATTAATTACAGGGCTGCCAACTATTACAAAATACATAAATTTTTTGTAAGAAATTATAAATTTCTCATATGATACAGACTTGGTAACCTTTGCGAGGGAACTACTACGTCATAAAACGGTAAATCATGCGCAAGGCGTAATCTTTATTTTATCATTCTTGCTAGCAACAAGCAATTCAACTCAAAGTATAGATAAAATTGAAAAGTACTTGTTATCCATCCCTGCTCTACGTTAAAGAGAAGCCAAGACCTAAGGAGAGCGAGAGAAAGAACATTTTTTTCGTGTACGTATTTGTTTGCAGCGTAAGCAGAATTTGTTTATTTTCTTGAGAGAGAGAGGGTTGATCATCTACGAGTTAGGGTGAAATATGTTTCCGTACCTGACTAATTTAGGCGAAAAAATTTGCCACGCCTATAAAAAAAAATTCCGACCTGATGGAAAAAAATTGAAAACGGATTTGAGTTTAGCGCATAAAAATCCATATAGTCCACATAGTTTTATTTAAAGAAGGATTTTGCTGCTGAGCAGTTTTATCAGGAAAACTTATCACAAACCCACGACATAAATATTTATTTTCGAAAAACACTAGAAAAGTACTAAAATTGGTGGTATTTGATTGCTAAAAATTTTAAGTTTGAAACTAAAGCTAATCAAGTTTTTATAATTTATTTCGAACACACTTTATATAATTTTGAAATAACTTTCTATAATTTCAGTTCTTTTATCTTAAATAATACATCGGATCCTCTTGGAATGCTAGAACAGGAGATACAAAGTGTTAAAGAATTTGTGGAAAAGGAGTTTTCGCAAGCTATTTTACAGTAAGTTTGAACAAGATTGAACAAGAAACATGATTCTACAAAACTCCTTTTACTCGTTCTATTTCACAGAGAGAAATATCAAGGTATTCTTACCTTCTATATTCCTTTATCGAGTATTAAATGGTCAAGGATATTTGGCCTTATGGAACGCAATCGTGACGAATTAAATATAGAGGACTATTCAATATCGCAAACAACTCTGGAGGAAATTTTCTTAGATTTTGCTAAATATCAAAGAGAAGATCCTCGGGAAGTCAAGTGAGCTTGAGCATCTACTTCTATTATCTCAAAATGCACGAGAAGCTATAATTTTATTCGAAAATACACATTCTTCTATTAATAGTTCAATTTTTTATAATACGAGTATTAATATTAGTAATTTTAGTTATGAAAGCTTTATAGTCTAGAAGACAAACGAATAACAAATAAATTAGTTTTAAGTTATTTCTTGAAATTTTTCAATAATTGTGTATACCAATAAAATTTAAATTTAGTTATGAATGTCAATTTTTATTTGCCGAACTTATTAATTTTATTATTAACAAAATAATTTTTATATCCTCCAAAAAAAATGTTAGAGTTTATTCACTTTGTGATGCCGTGTGTAACGCAGTGAAATATCCATCTGAGACCCCATAAAGTATATATATATTCTTGATCAGTGATGAAATCTAGGACGATCTGGCCATGTCCGTCCGGCCTTCCGTCCGTGGAAATCACGATTCAGTCCAAACGGAAAGAGCCAGACCATTGAAACTTGGTTTAAACATATCTTGAAGGATAGCACAAGTTAAGTTCGGAGATGGGCTAAATCGGGCAAGAGGGAGAAAAGTTCCCCTAAGAAGAACTAAACCAACCCAGAAAAAACAACATAATTTTTAAAGTTTTTTGGTTATTTTGTTAAGCAAATGATATATTTTTATGTCAAATGCGGTCCAACGCCTTAAACTTGGAGTCATAAAATAAAATGATTTTTGGACCCCGCCCACTTAGGTGGGCGTTATTATATGCAAAAATAGCATAAAAATTTAACAAATTGTGTTATTGAAGCCTACATCCCTTAAAAATAAAATTTTTAAGCTTTAATGACGAAGCTGAGACGAACCTGGTACTCCTCTACCATACCCCCTCCTACCCCTTTGCCCCCTAAATGACCCTACAAAAAATTTAATAAATTTTACATTTAATTATTCCGAACATTTATTTTTGAAGTTTTATGGCAAAGATGAAATGTCTCCCCCACAGCCCTTGGCGGAGAGACCCTGACAAAATACCCCCAAAAAGAATTGGACCCCATAAAGTATATATATTCTGGATCAGTGATGAAGTCTGAGGCGATCTAGCAATGCCCATACGTCCATCTGTGGAAAACACGATATAGTCTATTTTTGCACCCCGCTCCCTTTAGTGGGCGTTGAAGTTACATATTATACAAAAAAATAGTCTAACTCCCATATTCATAAAATTTAAAATGGGCTTGAAATGTATCTTATTCACAATTTCTTAAACTAAATTTTCTTAAAACAGATTTCAAATACATTTTATTTTTTTTATGAATACGAGGGTTAAATATTTAACAAATTGTATTCCTTAATTTAATTTATAATCTTTTACGACGTAGGTAATATGTTCTCTGATCTTCCCTTGCCCTCTCTTTCCAGCCCCTCCTGCACCTAAATGGCCTTATCAGAAAAAATTATTTTCTATATATAACTACCCTGAAAATTTAGTTTTTACGATTTAGTTGAGATGTTACCCCTACGGCCTTTCTCGGAGTGATCTTAAAATCGGGCACAAAAATGTTTTCAAGGAACTCTGACCCAGCAGGTTGATATAAAAAATTAATAAGTAAGTTTTTATGCTGACGGAAAGGTGTCTCAGTCATGCTCCTCCCAAGACATTGGAAATACCATAAAAATGTAAATTTTGTAAAGAATAAAAATAGTGTTTTTATTTACTAAATATTTGGAGAGTATTTAATATTCGACCCGGTCGAATATAACGTTTTAACTTGTTTTATTTTTGATTTAAAAATCCGAAAATTACCTTTTTAATAATTTTTTTAATTAAAGTTATTTTATTAAGAGTGGAATACTTAGAATATTTCTATAATCATCCAACTAGCTGAACGGGTCAGTATTGATTTTGAGGCCGCTACGCCGTCTCATCAGCATTCTTTGTTCACCTTTTTTTTCAACAGTTCTGATCCATTCTGCTATTTTGATGATTATAAAAATATTCTAAATGATCCACTTTTAATGAAAAACGTGAACTTAATAAAAATTCTTAAAAAATAATTTGCAGATTTGAATTTGAGTCTGAATAAAAAAATGCTTATCTTGATATATAGAAATACAATATTAATTTGGATTTGGCAAATCCACACACTCCATTTAACCAATTCATTCCAAAAATTCATCAATACTCTAAACTCGAAGCAATACAATTAATATAAGAACTAATCAGGCACATGAATTACAGGAGTAATACAAAGAAATTGTTTATAACCAAGGCCAAGAAATAATTTTGTTTAATTGTTACCTCTTGAGAGCACATACATATTCCTTTCAAGCATTGATTTCGAAAGCAGTAGACAAATTCCAAAGTATATATAAGCAGGATTATCAGATATTATCAGAACCCATGCTTACACATCGCAGTTCAAGATTATATAATAACCCGTTGTTTCTGTGTTGATGGTTTGAAAAATTCACATTTAAAAAATAAGTTAATAATAATAAGATCATTCAAATGTTTCGATGAACATCACTTACATAATAAACAATATACAGCCCAGTTATGAATCCCCGTTTTATTTTTCCCGAGAAAGACTCCCCCCTATTCTGATAAACCGCGGACAAGGAAAATTGTGGCAGTAATTTGCTTAAATCCGCAAACGTTATTTTATAAAATTAGGATTTTTAAGGGAGGAAATTTGAAATTGGTTATTCCTTAGACCTGAGGTTTTTGACGCCTCATCGCTTTAAAGAGAACGATAATGATTTTAGTTCGCGGGCCTAGAGAAGTTAATTCTGCTGTAGATATCTTCACGTTCCCTTTAAAAAAATCTGAAAATTGATAGACCCTAGAGTCCCTTCCTGCAAGTTCCCGCTAAGTTTAACAGCAAAGCCAACGTAGCACGGTTTGTTACGTTACGTTGTTTACGCTTTTAACCTCTTTGTGCTGAAAAGTCTAATAATAGTTTGAAAAAAAAGGTTATATATTTTAATATTCAAACTGCTTAAACTTTCAGGAAAATCAATCGATTCCATGTGATATAAAATAATGAAATAGACTAATTGATTTAATCGGCAAAACCGGTTAAAAACCCCTTATAAACCCGACCAGATTGGTTGGATTCGGTTCAGCCGTGCACACACATACAGACAGATTGTCGGCTTCTCAGTAGTTAAGAAAGCTTCCGAAGAACTCAAAGTGTCGAGATGTGGTGATTTTTCGATTTTTTCACGACTTTTTTGAAAATCTTCAATTTGCTTAGTGGGAATTTACTCACTTGAACTGAGAAACAATTTAATTTCCATCTGATATACAGGGTGTTTTTTATTGAGGTATAGAACTTCGAATTAAAATAAAACACAAGAAAATCGTTTTAATGTCCATCAATTTGCCTTTATTGGAAGGCTAATTTTATGCCATTAATGTTTAAATATGATTTCGGGCATGTGGCCGCCGCGGCTGGCTCGAATAAAGCCAATTCTACAGGTCCAATTTTCAACCACTTTTTCGAGCATATGGGGCCGTATGTTGGCAATAGCGCCACGAATGTTGGCTTCCAAGTCCCCTAACGTTTCTGATTTGTTGGCGTAGACGAGCAACTTCACATATCCCCAAAGAAAATAATCCAATGGTGTCAAATCACACGATCTTGGTGGCCAATTGACAGGTCCATTCCGCGAAATTATGCGCTCATCGAATGTTTCCTTCAATAAATCGATTGTGACGTGCGCTGTGTGGCATGTAGCGCCGTCTTGTTGGAACCACAACTCATCCACATTCATGCCATCCAATTCGGGAACAAAATAGTCGGTTATCATGGCTCTATACCGGTCTCCATTAACCGTAAATGACTTCCCAGCATTATTTCGGAAGAAGTATGGCCCAATGACTCCACCAGCCCATAGAGCACACCAAACAGTCAGTTTTTGTGGATGTAATGGCGTCTCAAGGGTCTCATGTGGATTCTCTTCACTCCAAATGCGGCAATTTTGCTTGTTGACGTAGCCATTCAACCAAAAATGAGCCTCATCACTGAACAAAATTTTGCGGTTAACTTCGCGAACTGAACCATTACTTTCGAAATAAATTTACACGATTTGCAAGCGTTGTTCTTTTGTCAACCTGTTCATGATGAAATGGCAAACCAAACTAAATATTAATCACTTGACAGCTGACAAAATGGCCGCCAGTTAAAAAAGTGATGCCAACTTAAAGTTCTATACCTCAATAAAAAACATCCAATACATACCAAAGCTATAACGACCCTTCCGAAAATTAAAATGATGTGAAGTGAAATAAAAAAACAATTTTTTGTTAACCTCAAAAATTAATATTATCACATATTTACTGTGATGTGCATAAGCTATTTAAGATGAGGATATTACTTCACAAAAGCAAAAGTATACAAGAAATTCCCATTCGTAAACCTGTTCAGATTTCCCCTTTTCCGAGGAATGCTCCACATTTAAAATAACATTAGAAACAATCCTAATACACATATTTCGCTTCGCCCATTCAGCTTTCTGATAGAAAGCGGCACGATTTCGAGAGAACGGCGTCATATGTGGAAAATCAAGGACTAGTTTGAAAAATAGGGACTATGGCTTTCTGCCAAACACGAGGAATATAAAAATCAACTACAGTATTAGATCAGCATCCAACTGCTTTATCTGCTGGTTCTAGATAATAACCAGTGATGGAAAACTATTAAATAAAATTGGTTTTTTAAATAAGTTTTTTGTCTAAAACAAGCGAATAAAAAAGTTGGACCCATACAGAATCAACAATAGAGCCAATTTGTTGGTCTAGCATTGACTAGCACAAGTAATAAAAAAGTAGAAAAAAGATCATATTTTTAAAGGTATAGAGCATTTCCATTTATAACGACATTTTTATCTTTATTTAAATACATATTATATTATATAAAAAAATATGTATATTATATCTTTAATATACTTTATATGTAGATATTTGCTAAGAGATTTCACCAGCAGAAATATAATAAAAGTATTAACTAAACTGGGTTATGCATCCCAATTGTCCAATAGACGTCATTATATGCTCAAGAAAATCTTGATTCAGCATATGAAAGTTTTTTACTTGATATGAACCCTACTGATCAGCCTCATTTGGCTACAGTACCGACAAATGAATCTGATTTCTTCTGCTCTCTAGTACATGAGAACGTCAATCGCTATTGGAGATGTTCAGCGATCAGAGCTATGCCTTCGTCATGGAAAATAACAGAACCATGCACATCCGAAAAATTCGATACAATATTCAGACGGAATGAGTGAGTCGAACCTGAGATTTTAATCCTCGTAGTCTAAGTTTTAATTATTTCAGTTTACCTTTCAAATTTCATCACTTTATTGAAATCTAAATAAAAAAAAATTTCATTGTCTATATAAAACTAAAATTCCGCATAAATGACCGAAGAAAGGGCATGGTGCAAAGCTTATAAGGTATACGTGCCTAATACATGTACTGTCTATTTCACGATATCGACAGAACTCTTCCGTTCGTGCAATTGCCTTTAAATCAAACACAAAAATCGTTACATTATTTTTTGTTTCAAGCGAAAGGAAGGCATCTGCTGCAAAATAAATAATTGAAAGACTCTAAACAATTTGATCATATATTTGTCACTTATTTATACTTTACATTCAATTAATTATATATTATATATAGATTTTTTTTTTTGTATTGAGAAATTTACAGCGTGTTAGTTTTCTCGCCCTAATTATACCCTTCACAAAAAAGTGAAAGGGTATATGTATATAGGTTTGTCATTCCGTGTGTAATTTCTTCGATATGCACATGGGACCCCATAAAGTATATATATTCTGGATCCTTATGAATAGCGATGACGATTGAGCGATGTCCGTCTGTACGTGAAATCCCCCAGAAGAGCTAGAGACTTCGTTCTTGGACCATTGGATTGGAAATGAACTTAAATAGGCTGCTATTGAAAGACAGAAAGATCCGAAGTATGGTTCCAGAGCTGGGAAGCTTACACCTATTTCTCGACGCAAAATTTATACCAAAAATCAATTTTTTGTTTGTTTGTAAATTAAACCTATTTCGTGCTTTGGGGAGCCTCATTGGTCTATTAAAAACTAGAAAAATAAAATTTTTTTTCCAGGGATGGGAAATTAAAATTTTTTTTCGGCCTATTCCGTATTTTGTAGTACATGTAGTAACTAAAATTGTTAAAAAACAAGTTTTTCTTTACCAAACCAATTTATACGTCATGAAGATTTGCATTAGCCAGAAAAACAAAAAAATTTTAAATTCAAATTTTGCTTCCAGGGATGGGCAATTGAATTTTTTTTATACATGAAAATAATCAAACAGGCAACAGATGTTGTTTATTTTTTGTTTTTTGCTAACTAAAACTGTCTTATAATTTAGGAAGAACAAAATTGGTATCAGAAATTCAAAAATAAAATATAAAATTTCGAATCCAGGGATGGACAAGTGCAATATTTTTTTTACATTAAAGTTACCAAAATGGTAAAATATTTGCAATTTTTCTTAAATAAAACTACTTTATACATCAAGAAGCGTTACACTGATAAACAAAAAACAAAAGAAATTAAAATTTCGTTTCCAGGGTTGGAAAAATTAAATTTTTTTTGGTACATGCAACATTTTGTAGTACATGTAATAACCAAAATGGTTAAAAAATTTTAGTTTTTCTTAAACAAAACTACTTTATACCTCATGAAGATTTGCATTGATAAAGAAAATTTAAAAAAATTTAAATTTCGCTTCCAGGGTTGGGAAATTTAATTATTTTTTTTATACATAAAAGTAACCAAAAAGGCAATTGACGTTGTTTTTTTACTAATTAAAACTATTTTCTAGTTCAGGAAAAACAAATTTGGTATCAAAAATTAAAAAAAATCAAAATTTAGATTCCAGAGTTGGATAACTGCAATATTTTTTGGTACATAAAAATTACCTAAATGGTTACAAATATTAAGTTTTTCTTAAATAAAGCTATTTCATGCCTCATTAAGAGTTGCATTGGTAAAAAAATTTAAATTTCGTTTCCAGGGTTGTGAAATTGACATATTTATATTGAATAAAAGTAACCAAAAAGGCAATTGACGTCGTTTCTTTTTGCTAATTAAAGCTGTTTTATAATTCAGGAAGAACAAAATTGGTATTAAAATCTTAAAAAATCAAAAATTCGACTCCAGGTTTGTGCAAATGAAATATTTTATGGTACATAAACGTGACCAAAAAGTTCAAAAATTTTAATTTTTTTGTCAAGTAAAACTATATTACACCTCACTAAGAATTGCATTGGTAAAAAAATAAAAATTCGCTTCCAGAGTTGGAAAATCGAAATATTTTTGGTACATAAAAGTACCCACATAAATTCCGAATTTTGTGCTTTTAGTGAATTAAACCTATTAGATATTTCATAAATAAATTATAAATTCGGTTCCAGGGTTGGAAAATCGAAATTTTTTGGTACATAAAAGTAACCATATAAGTTCCCAATTTTGGTTTTTTTCAGTGAGTTAAACCTATTTTATACTTCGCTAAGAATTAAATTGGTATTAAAAATTTTTAAAACTAAAAATTCGGTTCCAGGGTTGGAAAATCGAAATAATTTTGGTACATAAAACTACATACAATACATAAATTCCAAATTTTGTGTTTTTAGTGAATTAAACCTATTTTATATATCAGAAAAATTTAAATTGGTATTAAAAAATTAAAAATTCGGTTCCAGGGTTGGAAAATCTACATTTTCTGATTCATAAAAGCAGCCATTTTATTTGTTATTTTTGATTTTTATGATGAATTATACCTACTTTATATATCAGAAAGAAGTAAACTGGTATTAAAAACCAACAAAATCTAAAAGACTATTCTACGGTTGGACAATTAGAGCTTTTTGGGGTACATGAAACGGATTTTTTGTTTTATTTGTAAATTAAATATATATAATATTTTTGAAGGACGTTCATAGGTATTAGATATAAGAAAAGCCAGACATTTAGCTTCCTAGCCGAAAATTTTTAACGTTTTCTTAAATATAAAAGTAACCGATAACATCATTTTGATTTTTTAATTAAACCTATTTCCTGTTTTGGCAAGAAAGAAAGAAGAATTACATCTGTGAAGGGTATTTAAGATTCGGCACAGCCGAATATAGCACTTTTACTTGTTTTTAAATATGTACATATATATGTATGTATGTCATTCATCTGACTAAAATATTTCAAAACGTTTGACAATTTTTAGAAAATTTGCTTCACGCGCCCCGTTTTTGAGATCAGTTCAATTACATACTTTCATTATATATATTTAATATTATTTTAAAAGTATTTTTTGGATACATTTGCAAACTATTATATGACCAATATACAAAATGAAGTCGGGCCAAAAGCTAATATTTCAAAATTCAAAAACAACACGCTTGCAATTGAAATGAGAACTAATAATAAACAATATACTTCACAATTATGATTATTCCCTTTTTAGTTTTCCCGAAAAAAAATTTCCCTATTCTGATAAACCGCGGGTAAGCAAAATTGTGATAGTAGCGATCGACTTGATTTTTTAATGTCAAGAGCTGACTAGTTTATGGAATCGATCGGTAAAGCTGTTCCGTAGTTAATAGAAATAAAAACGTGTAAAAAGTAAATGCATGGGACTTAAGATTCATTATAAGCTTCTTTACTTCAGAAAGTTATTACAAAACGAATATATACGTTTTAGAAAATATTTAAATGCAATTCATTTAAATTTCTTCAAAAACTTCCTTATTTTTGAAAATCCTTGGAATATACTATATATACATACATATCGCACCCTAAATACAAAAAGTCACAACTCAAAATTTTCCAAAACTGAATTTTTTCCATATTAATTAATTCAGAGTACCTAAACACCTCTAACTACTGCAAGCATTTCTTTCACATCACTATCTTCTTTCATTGGAAAAATACAGTTGTCTATTTTTATGTTAAGTGTGTTGCTTCTGCGCGATGAAAAGTTTTTTGTCTCTCCTGAAAATTTTAGTATTTTGAGTTGTGACCCTTTTGTATTTAGGGTGCGATATATGGCCATTAAAATAGGGACGACCTTTAACTGACGCGAATTTTATGGCTTATTTTTGCCAATCGCAAAATTTTTTAATAAAGCTACGTTTATTTAATTGTCAACACTGTTTTCTTTTGACATAACAAATTCCGTTAACTTTCAATGTGTTTTTATGAAAAGGTTTTTTAAAATACTAAGAAAAATGTCTGGCCATTGAAATAGGAACGCGTGGAGATTTTTGCATATATGTACATAAAATGTCATTAAATTAACATATTAAAGTTTGTTGTCAAAAATAAATTTAACATTGAGGGAACTAGACTTCGGTTTTAATAATTAAAATAAATTTAATATTGAGGTAACTAGACTGCAGTTTTATAAAAATATTATCAATAGATGGAGGAGAGACGACTCATTCAAAAGCTTCGAGAACAGAAAAAATTTATAAATTTATAGCTAATGCACTTGGCCGATCTAAAAATTTTTTTGCAGTGAGGAAAACTAGCGCTATTACCGACGTTTACATCGCGATGCTAGCTAAGCGAGATCCTTTTAAGTCTTCGAAAGCGATCGCCGCTGAAATAGATAATCAAATATCGGCAAGAACTATGCGGCGCCGTCTATGTGACATTAAAGTTCCAGGAAGAATAGCTCGCAAAGTTCCATTGCTTAGAAAAAAAAATTTGCAGAAGAGGAAACAGTTTGCACAAAATCATAAGGCGTGGTGTGGACCAGAAAATATAAAAAAATGGCATAATATTCTCTGGAGCGATGAAACCAAAATAAATTTATTTGGAAATGATGCAGGCCGTAATGTCAGAAGACCTAAGGGGAAAGAATTTGACCCACGTTACACAAAAAAGCGTTAAACACGGAGGCGGGAACATAATGGTTTGGGGTTATTTTTCTTGGAATGGAGCAGGTCCTATTCACCTTATTTCCGAAACAATGACCAAAGAAGCTTACAAAAGTATACTTGAGGAAGTCATGCTAGCAAAGAGTTGCCACTGCTCTGGGTCTTTCAAAAAATCTTTGGGGAGATCTAAAGAATTGGTTGAGAAAAGAAAATATACCTACAAATTAAGAGTGAACTGTGGCAAAAAGTTCAAGAAATATGGTACAACACGCCAGTTGAAACTTGCCGTAAAGTCATGGATTCCATGCCCAACAGAACAAATTTTTCCAAAAAAAACTGGTTTTTTTGTAAATTAAGGAAGACTTAAATTGGTATAAGAAGCCAAAAAAATAAAAATTCAACTCCAGGGTTGGAAAATCGAAATTTTTTTGGTACATAAAAGTAACCCAATATGTTCCTAATTTTAGCTTTTTTGTTGAATTAAATTTTTTTTGTACTTCACCAAGAATTCCATTCGTGTAAAAAAATCCAAAAAATTGAAAATTATTTTCCAGAGTTATAATATCTAAATATTTTTAGTACATAAATGCTGACATATAAATTCCTAATTTTGTTTTTTTTTTTTTTTTTTTTTTTAGTAAACTAAACCTATTCTATATATCAGCAAAAATTAAATTGGTCTTAAAAACCGAAAAGACGCTATTCCAGGGTTGGAAAATCGAAATTTTTTTTGGTACACAAAAGTAGGGCTGTGCAAAGGCCGTGATTCGTTCGTGTCACGCGTAAATCGTGATTATAAATTATTAAAATCACGGATGCGAGCGTGCGCGTCATTCAAAAATTTAGGACCGTGCGTGATTTTTAATACGTGTAATGTCAGGCAGAATGAAATGGGTATTAAAAACCAAACAAAGAAAAATTCGATTCCAGGGCTGGAAAATCGAAATTTTTGGTACATAAAAGTAACCATATAAGTTCCTAAGTTTTGGTGTTTATGGTAAAATATACCTACGTTATACTTTAGGAAGAATTAAAACGAAAAAAATATTAAAATTCGATTCCATAGTTGGACAATCGAAATTTTCCGGTACATAAAATTGACTATGCAAGTTCGCAGTTCTTTTAGTGAATCAAATCTATATTTTTAATACTTCAAGCAAAATTTAATTGGTAATAAAAACTAAAATTCGATTGTAGGGTTGGGCAATCGAATTGTTTTTGGTACATAAAAGAAAACAAAACGGCTACTAATTATTTTTGTTTCTGTTTTATTTTTTTATGCTTCAGGGAGACTAAAATTGGTATTCAAATTCTAAAACAAATGGTCTCCAGGTTTGGACCATTGAAAATTTCTTTGATACGTAAAAGTAACCAAATAGATTACGAATTTTGGCTTTTTCTGTGATTAAACCTATTTTATACTTTAGGATGAATAGAATTGGTATTGAAAATTTACAAACATTTAAGAGACGATTCGATTCTAGAGTTGGACAAAGTTGAAATGAATTTTTTCTTTTTAGTTATAAATTAAACATATTTATTATGTTTGAAAGAAGTTCATGGGTATTATAAATAAGAAAAGCCAAAAATACAGCTTCCGAGCTGAAAAAAGCAAATTTTTTCTTAAATATGAATGTAACTGAATAAAAAAATTTGATTTTTTTGGTAATTAAAACTATTTTCTATTTTAGAAAGAAATAAAGTAACAACGATAATCAGAGAGATCAAAAACGGTTGAAATGAATGTGTGTATATACTTCAGATGTACATCAGTGAAGGGTATTTAGGATTCGGCACAGCCGAATATTGCACTTTTACTTGTTACTTTTGAAACTCCTCACAAAATGTATTTACTAAAATGTGTTACACAAAAAGTTATTTTTGCAGAGGTAACCCTTTCCCAAAAAATAAAAATATGTTTTTGCATGCGATTTAAGCTTCTACAAAAGCCTCTTTACTTTATATTATATATTTTTGCAAAAAGATAACTCTATTCAGAAAATTAGTAAAACAATTAAATGAAATTTATTTGTTCACGGTTAAGCAAGTCTATATGCATTTCATTAGTGCTTTGCCAACTCATCAGCACACTTCAACCATAGTTTTTAGAGTTACAAACCCCTTATCTTATGCACATACTTTAAAAAACTTTAAAAGTTATCAAAAACAAGCACCTTTGAAGAAAATAAATCATTTACTCTGACATTTCTGGAAATCTACTGTTCCGAACCGGTTCTAGTTCCCAGGAAATCGAAGTTTGAAAAAAACCTTTGAAACGGGACTAGTTTGGCTGCATTCGGTTCAGCCGTTCAAAGGTTATAGGCGGTTCACATACTTACACACACACATACATGCAGACAGAGTGACGGCTTTTCAGGAGTAGTCAGGAAAGCTTTCTAGGATCTCAAGACGTCGAGATCTGGTGGAAAACTTTTTTGAAAATATTCAATTTTTGAACTGAGAAAACAATTTAATTTCGATCGGGAGCCAAATTACGACATTCGATATCGATCGAAATTTGTATTTAAATTGTATTAAAATTTCGTTCGATATCGAATGCGATAATTTGCCCCCTGATATACATACCAAAGCAATAAAGACCCTTCGGAAAATTAAAACGATGTAAAGTGAAATAAAAAGACTATTTTTGTTACCCCCCACAAAATTAATATTATCACATATTTACTGTGATGTGCATAAGCTATTTAAGATGAGGATATTACTTCAAAAAAACAAAAGTATACAGGAAATTGCTATTCGTAAACCTGTTCAGATTTCCCCTTTTCCGAGGAATGCTCCACATTTAAAATAACATTAGAAACAATTCTAATACACATATTTCGCTTCGCCCATTCAGCTTTCTGATAGAAAATGCGTACGATTTCGAGAGAACGGCGTCATATGTGGAAAATCAAGGACTAGTTTGAAAAATAGGGACTATGGCTTTCTGCCAAACACGAGGAATATAAAAATCAACTACAGTATTAGATCAGCATCCAACTGCTTTATCTGCTGGTTCTAGATAATAACCAGTGATGGAAAACTATTAAATAAAATTGGTTTATGCTAGAATTAATGTCGACGCCGTTGACGGCGTTTCAACGGCGAAAAAGTTGAAATAGATTAAACTTTTACGGCGTTGCAACGCGTTGAGATTAACTGCTCTCACACAATTTCATACGATTCAACTTTTTTTTTACATTTGACGCCGTCGACGACGTCGACATTAACTCTAGCATTAAGCATAAGTTTTTTGTCTAAAACAAGCGAATAAAAGAGTTGGACCCATACAGAAGCAACAATAGAGCCAATTTGTTGGTCTAGCACACAGTTGCCATAGTTGGTAACATTCTACCAAATTTGGTAATTTTTTTTAGGGCTGGTAACTTGGTAACATTCTACCAAAATTGGTAATTTTTTTAGGGTTGGTAACTTGGTAACTTTGTTTTTAAAGCTGGAAGTACATAACACGCGTTTCACGCGTCTACGCGTCTGTCAAAAAAGTAGGACTAGTGTAATTGTATGTATCAAGTTACATGGCAAAACGCGTAGAACGCTTGGCGTGTAAAGTAGATCTACTTTCTACTTTTGTACGCGCGGCACGCGTCTTGAAAAAATTTCAGCTGTTTTTGATAGCCAGGGATGACAAATTATATAACATTTTCAATGTTATCGATTAATATGTTTACGAATTTCTATACAACAAAAGATTGCTATTGTACACAAATATTATTTAACATTTCAGCAAAATGAATTTTTGTGAATATTACACTACAGCTGATCAAAACATAACCATTGACGCATAAAACGCTTTGCATGTAACTTGAGTTTGAAACGCATAGAACGCGCGACGCGTGAAACGCGTGTAATGTACTTCCAGCTCAAATTATTGCTTTTCTTTTATCATTTTTCCGCATTACTCAAGACTGAGAAAAAAATCATTTAAAACAACTGTGTGAATGTGCAAATGTCATTATGTTTGATCACCAAAAGATTATTTTAAATGACTGCAATATTAAATAATTTATTTAAATTAAATACGGAATTCGTAGGTATAATGAATTGAAATATTTATTTATGTTCTAAAATGAATTAAAACGTTTTATGTTATGTTTTTTATTAATAAAAGTTGTTGTTTTTATTATAATAGAAATAGAGATTTTTGTTTTTATAAAAAAAAATTTGGTAACTTTTTGGTAACATTTTCGGAAAATTTTGGTAGAAAATTTTTTTACTCAGTGGCAACCGTGGTCTAGCATTGACTTAAAACTTACAAATTTTAAATTTCAGATTTGAATAATTATGGAATACACCACGAGCACAAGTAATAAAAAAGTAGAAAAAAGATCATATTTTTAAAGGTATAGAGCATTTCCATTTATAAAGACATTTTTGTCTTTATTTAAATACATATTATATTATATATAAAAATATATATGTATATTATCTCCGGTATTCATAAAATTTAAAATGAGTTTGAAATGTATTTTAATCAAATTTTTTCATACAAATTTTTCTTAAAACAGATTTCAAACACGTTTTATATTTTTATGAATACCGGGGTATATCTTTAATATACTTTATATGTAGATATTTGCTAAGACATTTCACCAGCAGAAATATAATAAAAGTATTAACTAAACTGGGTTATGCATCCCAATTGTCCAATAGACGTCATTATATGCTCAAGAAAATCTTGATTCAGCATATGAAAGTTTTTTACTTGATATGAACCCTACTGATCAGCCTCATTTGGCTACAGTACCGACAAATGAATCTGCATTCTTCTCCTCTCTAGTACATGAGAACGTCAATCGCTATTTGAGATGTTTAGCGATCACAACCACGCCTTCGTCATTGAAACTAACAGAACCATGCACATCAGAAAAATTCGGTACAATATTCATGACGGAATGAGTGAGTCGAACCAGAGATCTTTGGCCTCGTAGTCTAAGTTTTAACTATTTCAGCCCACATCACCATCATAAGTTCACACATTTTTTACCTTTCAAATTCCATCACAATTTTATTAAAATCTAAATAAAAAAATGTCACTGTCTATATAAAAATAAAATTCCGCATAAATGACCGAAGAAAGGGCATGGTGCGAAGCTTATAACTTATACCTGTCTAATACATTTACTGTCTATTTCGCGGTGTCGACAGAACTCTTCCGTTCGTTACAACATGTTAGTTTTCTCGCCCTAATTAAATATATATTTCATTTAGCTGACTAAAATATTTCGAAACGTTTGGCAATTTCTGCTTCACGCGCCCCGTTTTTGAGATCAGCGCAATTACATACATTCATTAAATATATATAATATTATTTTAAAAGTATTTTTTGGATACATTTGCAAACTATTATATGCACGATATACAATGAAATCGGGCCAAAAGCTAATATTTTAAAATTCAAAACCAACACGCTTGCAATTGAAATGGGAACCTTTAAGTTTATGAGGTGCAAGTTTGCTACGAAACAGAAAATATATTGAGTTGCAAAATAAGGAATTATATTACTATATACTATATTATCATACGATAACACAATAGAATTCATCAAACTCGGCACACATTATTCTCAGTAAATCGGCTGTTTAAGGAAAGTTTAATATGATGTTTTTGTATTAGAGATCAATACAAATATTCTACAACCTATTCACAAAAAATTTGTAGGTAGAAATTACATTTTAGTTTTGTCTATTATTATTGAAGTTTCAAAATTCATTCCACACATGCAAGGTTTCGGAAAATTCAATCTCGATAAATCCCGGTCCGGAATTTCATAAGCAGTGGTAACCCTAATATGCGCATAAAATTTATATCAGCAGACATAATAAGTTGTTTATTACTTTATAGCTAATTTCTAAGCAAATAAAAGACAAATTTTTTAGTTCACTTTCAACATTCAGACTAAAAGTCTTTACCCAAAAGGTTTCTAAACGAGGGAATATAAAAATAACTATTAAAAATGAAAATTTACTTTTTAGTTCTTACTTTAGTATCCTCCGTAAGTAAAAGGAATTTTTTTAAAATAAACCCAATATAATATTTTATCGACAGGTTTTCTGCGAAAATTGGACTCCTAAAAATAGTACCGAACTGCAAGAGATTCACACCGAATGCCTCAGCAAGTATGATATTACTCCTGCGCAAGTGCGTAAGATGGATCCAGCCAATACCGAAAATATTCAACATTATTTTCTATGCACTGTAGAAAAGATTGGCATTTACAACACCTCGCAGGGCTACAATGTTGACCGTTTTGCTAAACAATTCAAATACGGCGAAGATGAAGATCAAGCTAAAACATCTGCCAAATATTGTATCTCTGAGTACTACAAGCCAGATAGCGAAGGAGACAAGGGTAATCTTGAAATAATCACGTGCTTCATAAACAAGCAAGCTGGCGTTAAAAACGAGGCATAGAAATTCTTATACGGATATATTTCAGCAATACACTTATGTAACTGAAAGACCTTTTCACTTTTAAATTTATTGTTATTTGCTTTGTAAAACAAATTGCCATTATGACTTTTCAACCAAATAAAATTTAATAACATTTTTCAAATTCGTTGTTTTGCAAAAACGAAAGTGCTGAAAAAGTTTAAATATTAAAAACAAATATGTATATTTTTTGTGAAAATTAGCAAAATTTAGCATAAAATTTATCCAGGATATGAAACTCATTAGAAAACGTTAAAACTGCAAAATTTTGCGAGTTTGGGTTATTTCGAACATATATTACCAAACATTTTTTAAAAAGCCTTTGAACTTCTTTCCAAATACTTAAAACAGGAAAAAAACATATTGAACCTAAAAGAAAATATAATTACCGTAAATACCAATATTCACAATAAGTTAAATAAAATAATTAATTTCTTGGAAATATTGAAAATTAATATGTTTTCAATTAAAATAAAGAGACCTTAAGCTACAAATATATAATTTGTAAAAAATTATCTTTAAAAGTTTTATAGAACACCAACTTCTACCACGATAGTTGTGAAAAGTAGCAAAACGGCAGACAATCTCTATCAAAAATTTACAAAAACGAATGGAAAACGGTTGACCTTAAGGCATATCGCGAAAAATCATATTATTTCAGTTTTCGAATGGATCAACCGATTCCCACGTGATAAGCGGTAATTGATGTAGTTCTTCGATAGCTTTAAAAGAATAGAGAACTAATTGATCACTTATATTGTAAATTCCGGAGTGTTCTGAAAAATTTGCTTTTTTGGAAGTAGTTTTTGATTCTCAAGAGATGATTAGTTTTTACTTGATCGGAAAAGCCTTTTAAAAGTGTTTTTGAGAAAAAAATTCATTTCGTTTGATATTTCTCGAAATCTACTGGTCCGAACCGGTTCCAGTTCACAGGAAATCGAAGTTTGAGATGAACCTTTAAAATACTACTAGCGGGGCTCTAACATTAATTGGCCAGATATATAATTTCAGAGTTTTTTTCAATTTCAATTTTTTTGGAATTTTTTCGTTCACGAAATCCGATCGACAAAAGCGTTTATAAGTTATTCTAAAAACCCACTTTTGAGAAATAAATTTTTCTCAGGTCTTTTATACACTCTAAAAAAGAATTGGAGGTTATATTCACTTTGTCAGTCCGTTTGTAACGCAGCGAAATATCCATCTGAGACCCCATAAGACAATCTGAGCATGTCCGTCCGTCCGTCTGTGGAAGTCGCGATTCAGTAAAAAAAAAATTAAGCGAGCCAGACTCTTGAAATGTGGTACATATATATCTTGAAAGATAGAACAGGTCAAGTTCCGAAATGGGCTAGATCGGGCAAGAGGGAAAAAAGTTCCCCTAAGAAGAACTAAACCAACCTCCGAAAAACAACATAATTTTTAAAGTTTCTTTGTAATTTTGTTAAGCAAATGAAATATTTTTAAGTCAAAGAAGGTCCAACGTTTTAAACTTGGAGCCATAAAATAAAAATAAAATTTTTTTTGGACCCCGCCCCCTTTAGTGGGCGTTATTATATGCAAAAATAGTGTAAAATGTAACACATAGTTTTACTTAAGCTTGCATTCATAAGAATAACCTTTTTAAGCTTTAATGACGAAACTGAGACGTAACCTGGTACTCCTCTGCCCTACCGCTCCTCCACCTTTGCCCCCTATATGACCCTATCAAAAAAAAATTTAATAAATTTTACATTTAATTATTCCGAACATTTATTTTTGAAGTTTTATGGCAAAGATGAAATGTCTCCCCTACAGCCCTTGGCGGAGAGACCCTGACAAAATACCCCCAAAAAGAATTGGACCCTATAAAGTATATATATTCTTGATCAGTGATGAAGTCTGAGAAGATCTAGCAATGCCCATACGTCCATCTGTGGAAAACACGATATAGTCTATTTTTGGACCCCGCTCTTTAGTGGGCATTGAAGTTACATATTATATGAAAAAATAGTCTAAATATTTAACAAACTGTATTCCTTAATTTAATTCATAAGCTTTTACGACGAAGGTAATATGTTCTCTGATCTCCCCTTTTTAATCATTTTTTAAATTAAAGTTATTTTATTAAGAGTGGAATATTTAGAATATTTCTATTATCATCCAACTAGCTGAACGGGTCAGTATTGATTTTGAGGCCGCTACGCCGTCTCATCGGCATTCTTTGTTCAACTTCTTTTCAACAGTTCTGATCCATTCTGCTATTTTGATAATTATAAAAATATTCTAAATGATCCAATTTTAATAAAAAATGTGAAGTTAATTTGAGTCTGAATAAAAAAATGCTTATCTTAATATATAGAAATACAATATTAATTTGGATTTGGCAAATCCACACACTCCATTTAACAAATTCATCCGAAAAATTCATCAATACTCTAAACTCGAAGCAATACAATTAATGTCATAAGAACTAATCAGGCACATGAATTACAGGAGTAATACAAAGAAATTGTTTATAACCAAGGCCAAGAAATAATTTTGTTTATTTGTTACATCTTGAGAACACATGCATATTCTTTTCAAGCATTGATTTCGAAAGCAGTAAACAAATTCCAAAGTATATATAAGCAGGATTATCAGATATTATCAGAACCCATGCTTACACATCGCAGTTCAAGATTATATAATAACCCGTTGTTTCTGTGTTGATGGTTTGAAAAATTCACATTTAAAAAATAAGTTAATAATAATAAGATCATTCAAATGTTTCGATGAACATCACTTACATAATAAACAATATACAGCCCAGTTATGAATATCACCGTTTTATTTTTCCCGAGAAAGACTCCCCCCTATTCTGATAAACCGCGGACAAGGAAAATTGTGGCAGTAATTTGCTTAAATCCGCAAACGTTATTTTATAAAATTAGGATTTTTAAGGGAGGAAATTTGAAATTGGTTATTCCTTAGACCTGAGGTTTTTGACGCCTCATCGCTTTAAAGAGAATGATAATGATTTTAGTTCCCGGGCCTAGAGAAGTTGATTCTTCTTTAGATATCTACACGTTCCCTATAAAAAATCTGAAAATCCATAGACCATAGAGTCGCTTCCTGCAAGTTCCAGCTAATTTTAACAGCAAAGCTACCGTAGCACGGTTTGTTACGTTACGTTGTTTACGCTTTTAACCTCTTTGTGCTGAAAAGTCTAATAATAGTTTGAAAAAAACTGTTATATATTTTAATATTCAAACTGCTAAAACTTTCAGGAAAATCAACCGATTCCATGTGATATAAAATAATTGAGAAGACTAATTGATTCGATCGGCAAAACCGGTTAAAAACCCCTTTGAAACCCGACTAGACTGCTTGGATTCGGTTCAGCCGTTCACACACATACAGACAGAGTGACGGCTTCTCAGTAGTTAAGAAAGCTTCCGAAGAACTCAAAGTGTCGAGATGTGGTAAAAACTCGATTTTTTTCAAGACTTTTTTGAAAATTTTCAATTTTCTTAGTGGGAATTTACTCACTTGAACTGAGAAACAATTTAATTTCCATCTGATATACATACCAAAGCTATAACGACCCTTCCGAAAATTAAAATGATGTCAAGTGAAATAAAAAGACTATTTTTGTTACCCTCACAAAATTAATATTATCACATATTTACTGTGATATGCATAAGCTATTTAAGATGAGGATATTACTTCACAAAAGCAAAAGTTTACAAGAAATTGCTATTCGTAAACCTGTTCAGAGTTCCCCCTTTCCCAGGAATGCTCCACATTTAAAATAACATTAGAAACAATTCTAATACACATATTTCGCTTCGCCCATTCAGCTTTCTGATAGAAAATGCGCACGATTTCGAGAGAACGGCGTCATATGTGGAAAATCAAGGACTAGGTTGAAAATGAGGGAATATGGCTTTCTTTTTTTTTTTTTTTTTTAGGAGTAGGACCAGCACTCAGGGGATGTCCCCTATATATGCAATGCATTGCGCTGGAACTGAAAACGAGGGGATAGTATTGAGGGGACAGATTAGGAAAGATGAGAAGATAGACAGTTGTTTTTGTAGCTATTTCAACCTTTTACTTCGCCGGCTAATTTTTGCTACAGGGCCGACGAAGGTGGGTGCTGTTACTCTGCTTTTTAGTACATGATAGTGTCAGTCGCGGCCAATTATGTTCAGTGATCAGTTCTATGCCTTCATCACTGAAAACAGGCTGGCAACAACTAACACAACCACGCACTAATGCTGATCAGAAGAATTCAACACAATATTTCATGACTCAGCTGGGGCTCGAACTCAGGACTCTCCGCTTCATAGTCTCGTGTTCTACTACTTCAGCCAACAGCACCCACGAGGAACATAAAAATCAACTACAGTATTAGATCAGCATCCAACTGCTTTATCTGCTAGTTCTAGATAATAACCAGTGATGGAAAACTATTAAATAAAATTGGCTTATGCTAGAGTTTTTTGTCTAAAACAAGCGAATATAAGAGTTGGACCCATACAGAAGCAACAATAGAGCCAATTTGTTGGTCTAGCATTGACTTAAAACTTACAAATTTTAAATTTCAGATTTGAATAATTATGGATTACACCACGAGTACAAGTAATAAAAAAGTAGGAAAAAGATCATATTTTTAAAGGTATAGAGCATTTCCATTTATAACGACATTTTTGTCTTTATTTAAATACATATTATATCATATATATGTATAAAACTATGTATATTATATCTTTAATATACTTTATATGTAGATATTTGCTAAAAGATTTCATCAGCAAAAATATAATAAAAGTATTAACTAAACTGGGTTATGCATCCCAATTGTCCAATAGACGTCATGAAAATCTTGATTCAGCAAATTAAAGTTTTTTACTTGATATGAACCCTACTGATTGTCTATGTCGGAACTATGAAAAGAGGGGATAGTGTTGAGAATATATAGAAGTTGTTGTAGTCATTTAAATTAATTTTTTTTTTTTGAGGACCAGCACAATTCATTGCGCCGGAACTGAAAACGAGCGGATAGTATTGAGGGGACAGATTAGGAAAGATAAGAAGATAGCAAATATTTTTGTAGCTATTTCAACGTTTTTTTAACTACGCCGGCTAATTTTTGCTACAGGGCCGATGAAGGTGGGTGCTGTTACTCTGCTTTTAGCACATGATAGTGTCAGTCGTTGCCAGTTATGTTCAGTGACTATGCCTTCATCATTGACACAGGCTGACAACAACTAACACAACCACGCACTAATGCTGATCAGAAAAATTCAACACAATATTTCATGACTCAGCGTGGGCTCGAACTCAGGACCCTCCCCTTCATAGGCTCGTGTTCTACTACTTCAGCCAACACCATCCACAATTCTTACTTCGCAAAGTGGATTTTGGCTACAGTAGTGACGAATGAATCTGATTTCTTCTGCTCTTACATTACATTTTAGTTTTGTCTATTATTATTGAAGTTTCAAAATTCATTCCACACATGCAAGGTTTCGGAAAATTCAATCTCGATAAATCCCGATCCGGAATTTCATAAGTAGTGGTAACCCTAATATGCGCATAAAATTAATATAAGCAGACATCAAAAAGGATTAAAAAAATTAATTTAAAATCAAAAAAATTTAATCAATCATATTTTGAAATTATTCAAGTTGGCAATATTTTTTACAGCTTTCGAGTTTAGAAAAATGCATGGAGCCTCAGTCAATTCAAGTTTGGTCCAATTGATCATATTGAAATATGAGTCACTCTCGAAGTTTCTGATATTATGAACTTGTGGACCGAACATTTGACGAATGCATACCGTTGCTTCACTTCGGGCTGATTAGCATAGCCATCTGAAGGCACTAGCGGATCTTGGTCTGTTATCATAGATAAAAAAACATTCTCGGTGTGGAAAAAGTACGCGTTATTTTCTATGAACGGACGAAGAACCGGTTGTACATCGTCTGGCAATTGACGAATCAAGAAGCTGTAAATATCGAAGATATGATAAAAAGGCTACCCCTACGTTCGGCAAACAAAAATATATATTTGTTTTTCTAATAGTTCTGTTGAAATTATTGAAAAACTTCCTTAGCAAAAGTTAAATGATTTTTTAGAGAATATTTGGGTGGCACATTAGGGTGGTAGGAACTAAGGTCTGGTGGGTAAATACAAGAACGGTATATTTGAGGCCAATGACTATTAAAGCAAAACAAGACAAAAACATCGACGTATCACTCTGTGAGATCCGACTATAAATGTAGACGATATAATGAAAAATGTATTTTGGCGACCCCTACTCTCGGCAAAAAAATAAAACAAATTTTTTTTCGAAATCTCCTTGCAACAATGCTTTATATTCAGTGGTGTACGGCGAACTTTTTTTCGAGACGCTCTAGTGTACATATACGCATATACACTATTATTTTTATTGCATAATAAGAATCTACATAACAGATTCTATATGTGGTCAAAATTTGGTGAAGTTCTACTTCTACAAAGTGGGTCAAAAGATCGATTGAAATAATAGCTTATAATTTCGTGTTTGAAAATTTTCGTAAATAATTGTGTAGGTGTTTTTGTTAGTTGTTTCTCTGAATATAATTTCAAAGACAAATAGAGTATAAAAAGCATACACTACATATTTTTATTAATCACTATTTATATTTTTTCATGGCAAAACAGAATCGAAAAATGACTTATGTTGATATACAGCATAATTCGCGATTTTGCGACAGGCCAAAGAAAACAACTATACATTGTGAAAATAATGTTCTGGTACGACATTTATGATCTCAAGGAATGGTTCAGCAGATTAGGGCACACTTTCAAAAAGAATAACGAAAACAATTCAGTAAATTGGTTGAAGATTAAGGAAATTAAAGTGGAGAAAGTTAATCCCAATTCGCTGCTCTACAAAGAAAATTGTGACTTCGAGTGGTAAACAATTGACATAATGGAACGAAAGCGGAAGACATCAATCACTTATAACTGTGATACCCGAAATTTGTTCCCCAAATTTAAGCAACAGCATACCATATCTTTTTTAAAGTACAATGATCTTAAGGGGCTGTATGCAAAAAATGTCATTCCCAAAGAAGTTTGTCTTAACCTACAACCTTATGGAAATAAAAATTGCTTAGATGAGCCTGATGTGGAGGAGGATATTTCCGTAGATGATTATTGTAAAAATTGTATTGCAAAACAATTAACAACGTGTCACTGACATAAAAAAATTACAGTGAATTATGAATAAAATGGGTTGTTAAGCACGAATACTATGTTTTACTACATGAACGCTCATCAGACAAAAAGATTCAAATTAAATAGTGTACACCATACAAAATAAACAGTGTACAATGGTTCCATACACATACTAAAACAAATCAAATAGCCTAAGTGACTTCATGGTACTGTGAGTCCCATATATTTACAATTAAAGCACTTGTAAATTAATGAAATATCTGCTGCTAGTAGCCTGATAGTTCAGTCAACTATTTAAATGACTACAACTTAATAACGTTGATTATTTTCTGAAATATTAATGTTTTTTCAGATGTCTAATAACACAAAAACTTTAAACTCGATAATCTCGAAACAGCAAAAAAAGTTATTAAGGTGACGAATATACCCTTTCACTTTTTTGTGAAGGGTATAAAAAAGGTTTTTGATCTCGTTAGAGTTTGGTGTTTATGCTTGGCCACCCAAAATATATTGGAAGTGCATACAAGCATTCTTTGAAAAGAATAAATATAGGTAGTTTTAAACAAGTAAAAACGTTATATTCTACCGGGTCGAATCTTAAATACCCTCCAAATATTCAGTAAGTAAATTTAAAATGTTTAACTGTATTTTAGCGGGGTCGCTCATTTCACCTTCGTCATAAAACTCTGAAAATAAATACTTGGGATAATTATATACAAAATTAATAAAAAAAATTTTTTGATAGGGTCATTTAGGGGCAAAGGGGGAGGAGAGGGTAGGGCAGAGTAGTGCCAGGTTACGCCTCAGCTTCGTTATTAAAGCTTAAAATTGTTATTTTTAAGGGACGTGGGCTTAAATAATACAATTTGTTAATTTTTTCCACTTTTTTTGCATATAATAACGCCCACTAAAGGGGGTGGGGTCAAAAAATTTTTTTTTCTTATTTTATAGCTCCGAGTTTAATGCGTTTGACCTTCAAAAATTACGAAAAAATAATTAAAAATTATGTTGTTTTTTAGAGGTTGGTTAAGTTCTTCTTAGGGGAACTTTTTTCCCTCTTGCCCGCTTCAGTCCATCTCCGAACTTAACCTGTGCTATCCTTCAAAATATATTTATATCAAATTTCAATAGTCTAGTTCTTTTCGTTTGGACTGAATCGTGATTTCCACAGACGGACGGAGGGACGGACATGCTCAGATCGTCTTAGATTTCATCACTGATCAAGAATATATATACTTTATGGGGTCTCAGATGTATATTTCGCTGCGTTACAAATGGAATGACAAAGTGAATATACCCTCCATATTCTCTTTTGGGGGGCATAAAAACTAAAAAACACGCGCTCGTGCTTTGCTGAGTGCCTGACTAGCTCTATCTCTATTACTCGTGTACAAAGGATGCGGAAAGAAATTGATGAGTCCTGGCAAATCTAGTCAGGATAATCAGATATTTTAATAATAAACACATTGTCATCGGTCTTTGATAGATGTGCAAAGTTTAAAGAAAATCTGATCGCTAAAAGTAGGTCAAAATCGAGCCTAAAGGAGTCGGTTACAAACAAACATACAAGCAAGCAAACATACAGGTGAAACTAATAAAAGCGTGTTAAAAAGAACAATTAAAATATTTCAAGTGTGGTATGCATGCATGTTTGTACACAGCTCTGTGGACAAATATGCATACTTTTAATTTGTATATTTCTTTTACGAGAAACAATTAAAACAATATTTGTATCAGATTTCTTCTTCTGTAAACATTTAATTTATTGCATACATGCATAGTATGTTTGAAAAAAAATCTTATAGCTACCCTGCAGGAGGATAAGCGTTAATTGTCTTTAAGCTACTGGTACGATTACTAGTATAGCAAGCACTAGTTCAAAAGGTGATTGAACATATACAGAAAAGTACTAGTACTTCAAGTAGTCCATTTCTAAATTGATTTGACTTGTAGAGTTTCATATTACTTTTCGATCATGTTTTAAAGGGAATTGTTAATTCGCATTTTCATTTATTTTATTTTTAATTGTTACAAATTTTAAACAAATTCAAATTTGAATCAAAGAATAGTATTAGAAGACTTTGCCACCTGCATATCAGTTTATTTATTCGATAATTTATGAAAGTAAGCCGCAGTTTTCTTGTGTGTTAAAAAAGTGACATTTTAAAAAATAAATAAAATTAAAAGCTAATTTTAAAATTTTTTAAACGTGTTTTTTTTGTTAATATTTATGTTCATATGGAAAATCAGCGATCTTTTTTAAAATAATAAAAACTGATATATGTATTGTATGTTCAATAGTGTTTGGTATATGGTGGAGTACCAAACGTAACTTAAGTTGTACAAGGTGCTAGTGGATTGAGTGTGCCCTGAAGGAACTTTCCATTTCCTCTTATAAACAAAGAATTGATGAACCAAAAATTGTTTGTGAAGACAAAGACTCAACAAATTTCATTGGGTATAAAAAACCAATAAATTTAGGGATTTTTTTTATATATAAACCAGTTCTTAATGCAGAACTGATTGTACTAGTATCCGACTAGAAGAAATTATACTAGTACTCATCTAGTACTAATTGTACTAGTATCCCCCTAGTTTCCATCTAGTACCAACGGCACTAGTAATTTTCCAAACACACTCAATGTTAATTTGAGCATTAAAATGGTATAGGAAAGTTCACAGTTGGGAACTAGTACTGGTGATTTTTGTACTAGTGCAATACTAATTTAAAACTAGTTCGATCTCCTGCAGGGTAAATATGTAGTGTTATATATGTATGTACGTATATTATTGGGAGTTGCTACAAGTTAAATTATTATCTTATTTGGGGTTACTATAACTGTTAATCACACAAATCTATTTATTACATGTTCTTACATTCCTCCCCATTCTGATCCAATTATGTGTACAAACAACATATTGAAGCAATTGAATTTGTTAATTCAAAACTGTGCTTGGTAATTTTAATTTACCTTGTATCTCGTGGGAGTTTTCATCAGAACATTTTTGCTACATACCTATTCTAACAAATGCTAACAGTGATGACATTTCCAATAATATTACTAATCTATATCTGCACCAAATAAACGGAATTCATAACATCTGTGATAAACTTCTCGATTTACTATTTGTTAACGAGCCTAAAGAATGCACTGTAACTAGTATGTGCCCTTTTTCTACTCCTGAGGATCGATATCATCCAACAATCGAAATAAATTTCAATTTATATGTATGTATAATATACATACATATAAATTGAAATTTATTTCACCTTAACATCAGTATATTATACTGATGTTAAGGTGAAAGTTATAACTAAAAAGGAAATAATTTTCTGTTTCAATCGTGCAAATTACATTGCACTCAATCATCTGCTACTAAATACCAACTGGTTCCAATTACTGCCTACTTTGAATTGTGCCTCGTTCTCAAAATATAAAATTATGTTTAAATACATTTAAGAATGCATACCAAAATATATACCATGTAATAAATAAATCTGGACCACCCTGGAACTCTCAAAAGCTAGCTGCTCTTAAAAATAAATATTTCAGAAAATTTAAAACTATTAGGGCATCTTTTGAAGTTTGTAAACACCAAAAGAAAGTCTTCTGGGTTCCCAAAAGTCATGAAATATTTATTATTAGAATCAAGTAATGAGTTGATGATTAGCAACATGTTTGCTGACTTTTTCTTCTCTACCTATTCTGAAACTTTGGATGATACATGTAATGCTTACCGATACGAAATTACTGCAAATCAAAATATTTCACCATCTGCTATATCTACTTCGCATATATTCTACTGTTTAAAAAAATTGTCTTCAACTTTTTGTGGACCTGACGGCATACCAAGTTGTGTTTTAATAAATTTCACATCCGCTTCGGCAACACCCTTATCTATTATTTTCAATACTTCTTTAAATTGTGGCTACTTCCCGAAACTATGGATAGATTAATATATCATACCCTGTTTAAGTCAGGCAACAAATCCGATATTAAGAATGACAGGAGTATAGCGAAATTAAGTGATATTCCGAAGCTTTTTGAACAATGAATGATGATTGTCTTATCCACCAAGCGTCATGCTTATTAATACCTCTACAACACGGTTTTCTTAAAGGATGCTCTGCCATGACAAACATCCTTCCCTTAACGACGATAGTTAATGAATCTTTTGCAAACGGTCACCACACTGACGTTATTTATACTGATTTCAGTAAGGCGTTTGATAAAGTAAATCATGATCTGTTTTTGAGAAAATTAGACCTCATGGGTATGAACAATAATTGTCTGAGTTTGTTAATTTATATCTTGTACGTAGAACTCAGTCAGCCAAATTTAATTCAACCATTTCAAGGAAAATTCTTGTAAAATCTGATGTTCCGCAGGGTAGCCATCTTGGACCAATTTTATTTACACTTTTTATTAATGACCTAAATGATGCTATAAAAAGCACTAACGTATTGTTGTATGCAGATGATGTCAAAATTTCCAACTGATCGGCTGTATCTACAAAACGACTTAAATAACTTTTACAATTAGTGTAACGCTAATTTGATAATTCTCAATTTAAACAAGTGTTCACATATACAGTTCTCAAGAAAACAGGATACTGTTTATTCCTACTTTCTCGGGGAGTATTAATTGAAATCAGTTGACGCCATTATGGACTTTTCTAGATTCCAAACTTCGGGGAGTATAAATTGAAATCTGTTGACGCCATTATGGACTTTTCTAGATTCCAAATTGAACTTTATTCAACATATTACAATGACTGCCAATAAATCCCGTAGTGCCTTGGCTTTCAACAAAAGATGGTCGAAGGAATTTAATGATCCTGTAACAACCAAAAGATTATATTATATGTACATCTCCCGTAAGGCCAATTTTGGAATACGGTTGCATAATATGGGACCCACTTTATCATATTCATATTGAACGTATTGAGTCTGTTCAGAAACTATTTCTCATCTTCTTATTAAGGAATGTTTGCAGATGCCATATGACTCTTCCATCTTACACAATAAGACTAGCTGAGGTGAATTTACCAACTTTGAGAAGCCGGAGAACTATGTTTAGAGCATCTTTCTTTTTTTTAACTTATAAATGGTAACATCAATTCGGAATTTTTGATGAGAAATGTAATTTTCAATATCCCACGACGATCATTGCGATCTTTCAACCCGTTACAAGTTAAACTTGCCGCTCAAACTTCGCTATGTCGGACCCACTTAGAAGAATATGCATTTGTTTTAATGAAATCATTAAAAAATATGTTATTTTATTTGTAAATCAATAATATGCATTTATTTTCATAAAATCATTTCACAATGTATATGAAGCTTTCATCGTATGTACATATATGTATGTAATATGTTTTTATATTTAAACAGTCTGTAAGGAAATTTTCCATAGACTGAAAGAAAGATGTAAATAAATTACAAACGCGCGACTTTGTCCTCGAAGAATATATGAAACTTCAGCTAATGTGTATGTTATGTCAATGATGTATTGTATTTTTAACTGTATCATAAGCTTAACGCTTTCATGCTTATCAGTTTCACAATTTCATATATTCCTAGAAATTGTAGGCCATTCTTGGCCGCTCATAAAGTCATTGCTAAAAATAAATACATTATTAAGTCAACTGTATCAAAGTTTAAAATGTTCATATCAATCATTTTCATAATTTCATATTTCCATAAAAATTTTCGACCAACCTTGACCTAATAAGATCATTTCCAAAAACAAAAACCACTCCTATGTTATTCCTCGGATCTGAAAATATCTCAATGACGAATTTCATTTAAATCGGTGCAGCGGTTTAAGCGTGAAAAGGTAACAGACAGACAGAGTTAATTTCATATTTATTATATTAGTAAGGATTAAATCCTGTTGAAGTATAAACAAGTAAAAACGTTATATTCGACCGGGTCGAATCTTAAATACCCTCCAAATATTTAGTAAGTGAATTTGATATGTTTAACTTGGTGGGACAGAGTTCCTTTATATAATATCGTACGTCAACGCCCACTGAAGGGGGCGGGGTTCAAAAATAAACAATATCATGTTTTCCACAGACGAACGTATGGGCATTGCTAGACCGTCTTAGACTTCATCACAATTCTCTTTGGAGGCTATAAAAACTGTATTTTGGCGGGGTCGCTCTGGCAAGGGCTGTGGGGGAAACATTTCACCTTTGTCATAAAACTCTAAAAATAAATGCTTGGGATAATTATATACAAAATTAAAATTTCTTTTTTTTTTTTGATAGGGTCATTTAAAGGGCGAAGGGGGAGAGAGGGTAGGGCAGAAACAGATACACATAAAACTGTAAAAATAATTGCTTGGGATGATTATACACAAAATAAAAAAAAATTTATATTTATTTTTAATAGGGTCATTTAGCGGGCAAAGGGGAGGAGGGGGTAGGGCAGCAACAGGCAGTCATAAAACTCTAAAGCTAAATGCTTGGGATGATTATATACAAAATTTAAAAAAAAAAATTTTTTTTTGGTAGGGTCATTTTAGGGGACAAAGGATGAAGGGGGGGGGCTAGGGCAGAAATCGGCAGTCATAAAAGTCTAAAGATAAATGCTTGGGATGATTATATACAAAATTTAAAAAAAAAAAATTTTTTTTCGTAGGGTCATTTAGGGGGCAAAGGAATACAGTATCGGTCATAACTAAAGCACCCCCTCATAAGATATTTTTCTGTTTGTATATTTTATAAGAAAACAATATTTTTTGTTTATGTTTCTTATAAGTTTTATTATGTTATGTGGTTATAGTTCAAATAACATAATATTAACAATTAAACGTTTTATTTAATATTTAAATTCTTATTTTTAAATAAAAACACACAAAAAGAAAGTGTCAAAACAAAAGCACCCCCCCTTTTGTTATGTCTAAAAACTTGACTACGCTTCTGATTCTTCAAAATCAAAACTAACGGTACAATGTCTACACACTTTATAGTATATCAGACTAAGAAATTAAAAGAAGTTGTGTATAGCAGTAGAATTATTACGCTGTGAATTGTGAGAAGTAAAAATGGCAAGAAACAAGTATTCAAGTGAGTTTAAAATAAAAATTATTGAAGATTGGACATCTGGCCTATCGCGGCATGCATTGAGTAAAAAATATTCGATAAACCGATCAGTAATTTCCAGACTAATATCGAAGTTTTTGCAGTCAGGGAGCGTATCACCGGTACATTCTGGAGGACGTCCTCGCAAAACAACTCGACACGAGGAATCCTTGATCACAAGAGCAATAAAGAAAGATCCTACAAATATCGGCCAGTCAAATAAAAGGCAGTTTGAATTTGGGTATTAGCGATAGCACGATCCGTAGAAGAGCAGTAGAGGCCGGATTATTTAGCCGAAGACCAGCAAAAAAGCCTTTCATATCAGCAAAGAACAAGAAGGCTAGACTTGAGTTTGCCAAAGCCCACCTCGATTGGAGCGTTCAAAAATGGAAAACAGTTTTGTTTTCCGATGAATCGAAGTTTAATTTGAAATGTTCAGATGGAATAAGACGAGTACGAAGACCAAAAGGTGAAAGGCTAAATCCGAAGTATTGCAAAGCAACTGTTAAACACGGTGGGGGCAGCGTAATGGTCTGGGGCTGCTTTTCCGGCCAAGGAATTGGACCGATTTACAAAATTGATGGAATAATGGACCGATTCATGTACCGTGATATCCTACAAAATGTAATGCTGCCATATGCAGACGAAGAAATGCCACTAAAATGGAGGTTTCAACAGGATAACGATCCTAAACACACCTCCAAACTTTGCAAGAAATGGTTTGCGGAAAATAGGATCGAAGTTCTCAAGTGGCCCGCTCAATCTCCCGATCTCAATCCCATTGAGAACTTATGGGAGATTGTAAATATGAAAATTAATCGAGAAAACTGCCGAAATAAGGAAGATTTATTTCAAGCTGTGCAAATAGCCTGGGAAGGAATATCGGCTGATGTTATAAATAATTTGATATCCTCCATGCCTAGAAGATGTGCCAGCGTTATTAAGAATAATGGATTTGCAACAAAATATTGACCTAAAAAATTTTTCTTTTAGTTTCCATGAAGGGGTGCTTTAGTTTTGCTTTTCTAATTTTATGTTCCTTTATTATCTTTTTAGTAAAACATTTTGTTTTTATACTATATCTTTCAAAAAACTATGCTTCTTGATTAGTAAATAAATGAACAAAATGAAAATAAAACTTAAAACAAAGGAGTAACATCATTTTTACATAAAAAATATGATGTAAAAAAATCTTCTGGGGGGGGTGCTTTAGTTATGACCGATACTGTAGGTGGGGGGGGGGAGGTAGGGCAGAAGTCGGTAGTCATAAAACTCTAAAGATAAATGCTTGGGATGATTATATACAAAATTTAAAAAAAAAATTTTTTTTTTGGTAGGGTCATTTAGGGGGCGAAGGGGAAGGAGGGGGTAGGGCAGAGTAGTACCAGGTTTCGTCTCAGCTTCGTCATTAAAGCTTAAAAGTGTTATTTTTAAGGAATGTAGGCTTAAGTAAAACAATTTGTTAAATTTTTATGCTATTTTTGCCGGTAAATTATTTTTTTGGTAGGGTCATTTTAGGGGGCAAAGGAAGAAGGGGGGGGGGGGCTAGGGCAGAAATCGGCAGTCATAAAACTCTAAAGATAAATGCTTGGGATGATTATATACAAAATTTAAAAAAAAAATTTTTTTTGGTAGGGTCATTTAGGGGGCAGTACGGCCCTTTGTTCCAATTTGGAACCATAGGAATCAATATATATTTAGGGGGCAAAGGAAGAGGGGGGGGGGGGGGGGGGTAGGGCAGAAATCGGCAGTCATAAAACTCTAAAGATAAATGCTTGGGATGATTATATACAAAATTTAAAAAAAAAATTTTTTTTTGGTAGGGTCATTTTGGGGGCAAAGGAAAAGGGGGGGGGGGGGGGAGTAGGGCAGAAATCGGCAGTCATAAAACTTTAAAGATAAATGCTTGGGATGATTATGTACAAAATTTAAAAAAAAAAATTTTTTTTGGTAGGGTCATTTAGGTGGCAAAGGAAGAGGTGGGGGGGAGGTAGGGCAGACATCGGCTGTCATATAACTCTAAAGATAAATGCTTGGAATGATTATATACAAAATTTAAAAAAAAAATTTTTTTTTGGTAGGGTCATTTAGGGGGCGAAGGGGAAGGAGGGGGTAGGGCAGAGTAGTACCAGGTTTCGTCTCAGCTTCGTCATTAAAGCTTAAAAGTGTTATTTTTAAGGAATGTAGGCTTAAGTAAAACAATTTGTTAAATTTTTATGCTATTTTTGCCTATAATAACGCCCACTAAAGTGGGCGGGGTCAAAAAATATTTTTATTTTATTAATGGCTCCAAGTTTAAGGCGTTGGACCGTATTTGACATAAAAATATATCATTTGCTTAACAAAATAACCAAAAAACTTTAAAAATTATGTTGTTTTTTCTGGGTTGGTTTAGTTCTTCTTAGGGGAACTTTTTTCCCTCTTGCCCGATTTAGCCCATCTTCGAACTTAACCTGCTCTAAGTTTTAAAATATATTTATGCCAAATTTCAAGAGTCTAGCTCTTTTCGTTTGGACTGAATCGTGATTTCCACAGACGGACGGACGGACGGACGGACATGCTCAGTTCGTCTTAGATTTCATCACTGATTAAGAATATATATACTTTATGGGGTCTGAGATGGATATTTCGATGCGTTACAAACGGAATGACAAAGTGAATATACCCTCCAAATTCTTTTTTGGAGGGTATAAAAATAGAGATTTGGTTCACTAAAAGAACCATAACTGGGAACTGACCATGTACACTTTTATGTAGCAAAATATTTCGATAGTCGAACCCTGGAATCGAATTTAAATTTTTTTTTGGTTTTTAATACCAATTTACTTCTTTCTGAAGTATAAACGTCATGTACCAAAAAATTTAGATTTTCTAACCCTGGAATCGAATTTTCACTTTTTTTGGTTTTTAATACCCATTTCATTCTGCCTGATATATAAAATCGGTTTAATTAACTAAAAAAAACATATGACTACTTTTAAGTATCAAAAAAATTTTAGTTTTCCAACACTGCAAAAGAATTTTTAATTTTTTTTGTTAATTTTTTACCAATACAACTCTTAATGAGGTATAAAATAGTTTTACATAACAAAAAATTTTAATTTGTATCCATTTTGGTCACTTTCATGTACCACAAAAAAAAATTGTATGTCAATTTCCGATCCCTGGAATAAAAATGTTTATTTTTAATACAAATTTCATTATTTCCAAAGTATCAAAGAGATTTAGTTATCAAAAAAATAAATTGTTTTTGCTAGTTAATTTTGCGTCCACAAATAGGTGTAAGCCTCCCAGCTCTGAAACCATATTTTGGATTTTTCTAAATTTCAATACCACTCTATTCAGTTCATTTCCAATCCACCAGTCCAAGAATGAAGGCTGTAGCTCTTCTTCTGGGAGTTTGAGAAAACCGATTTCATCCCTATTTATGAGGCTCCAGAATATATTTACATATATATATATATATATATATATATATATATATATATATATATATATATATATATATATCTTATGGAGTCCCATATAATTATCGAGAAAATTACAGACGGAATCACAAACCTATATATGTATACACTTTCACTTTTTTGTGAAGGGTACATACAACAACTAAATTTCGAGTTTTTTAATGCTTCATAGAAGTAACGGCCTAAATGATCTACTTTGCAAGCTGACTTAGTAAATTTAATTTTATGTTGGAGGTTGTTCAAGTTTGTCTTCAGCTGTGACATAACCAAAATGTATAAGCAAATATTTGTCCATTCGTCCCATACTCCTTATCAGCGAATTCCTTCTAGATCATGTGATGGTCGCGTGACTGATTACGACCTGCAGACAGTATCATTTAGGTTAAATTGTGAGCCTTATTTAGCAATCATTACTTTATTGCAATTGGCGGATGACTGGAGAAATTTCCTATGGCTGCAGAAATTTTAAAAGAAGGTATGTACGTTGATGATGTTCTGACTGGCGCTCACGAAGTATCGGTTGCGGTGACGGCTAGGGATCAATTAAGTGCTGCCTTGTTATCGGCTAGGTTCGAAATACGAAAGTGGACAGCCAATGACATTTCTATTTTTAAAGGGTTGTCTATGGACTATTTAGTAGATTCCAAAGTTTTAGCGGGTGCCCCCATATGAATGGCCTCTGAGAAGATTGAGTTAAATGTTTTAACTTCATTTTAGAAAGAAGTTCAAAATTGCAGGTACACCTTTGGAGAGCTATCTACAGTGGTAGCTAGAATAGAGGCATCCTTGAATTCGCACCCTCTATTTCGTATGCCCGGTATAGTTGCAACTTATTTTCTTGTTGCAAAGTGACCGGCAATGTTTAAGTACGTAGTCGTTAAAGCGTTGTTGTAATGTTTCCACATTTTTGCTAATTTATAAGTCATCATTTTCGGAACTATTTTGGATTTTCAGCCACTGAACCGATAACCGTATTTAAGTATGTATTGTTGTGCCATTTTTAACTAACAGTATACATAATTACTCACTTGTTAGGTATCACCAACTAAACTTCGTGCACCTACTTTTGTACTAACTACATATAATATAACCTTTACAAGATAAATAAAAAAAAAAATTAAGGGTGAAGAACTAGTTCTTCTCATTGTTGAATTTAAACTGAAATTTCTTGTTTTCTTTCATTTATATAAATTCTAAATATCATCGGATATGCGCCGAACCACTAGCCTTGGCACCCAATTTTAAACTTTTATGATTTCTTACGTGAATGTAATTCTATATGAATCATAAGAAATGTTTTATTTACCAAAAAAAAAAGAAACCCCATCTGTTGGCTGAAGTAGTTAATACGAGACTATGAAGCGGAGGGTCCTAAGTTCAATCCCGCGCTCAGTCACGAATATTGTGTAGAGTTCTTCTGTTCAGCATTAGTACATGATTGTGTTAGTTGTTGTCAGCCAGTTTCAGTGATGAAGGTATAGCACCGAACATAAGTGACATAAGCATTTTCTAAAGATAAGAGGAACAGCACTCTTCTTCGTCGGCCTTGTAGCATGATATTAGCCGGCGAAGTGAAAAGATTCTAATTGCTTTAAATTCTCCGTCTTCTCATCTTTCTTCGTTTGATCGACGCAATGCACTACAAATGTAGGGGTCCGAGTCAAAAAAAAAAACATTACGAACTTACACAGTTACTTTTATTTTCCAAAATGTTCGATTTTCCAATACTGAAATCGAATTTTTCATTTTTTTGGTTCTAATACCAATTTAATTCATCCTGAAGTATTAAATAGTTTTAATACACCAAACAAAAATATAGGAACTTGTATGGCTACATTTATGCACCAAAAAATTTCGATTTTCCAACTATGGAATTGAATTTTCTATTTTTTTTAATACCAATTTAATTCATCCTGAAGTATTAAATAGGTATAATATAATTCAGTAAAAAACAAAATTAGCAACTTGTATAGTTACTTTTAAGTACCAAAAAAATTTAATTTTCCAAATCTGGAATCGAATTTTCCATTTTATTTTTTACACAAATTTCATTATTCCTGAAGAATACAACAGATTTAATTCACAAAAAAAACCATTTTAGTGAATTTCTTTTTTTTATTATTATGGACCAAATAAAGTTTCTGTTCTCCAACATTGGATTCAAATTTCTGATTTTTCAGTAGCAATTTAATTCTTAATGAATTATAAAATAGTCCTACTTAAAAAAATCGAAGTTAGTAACACTTTTGGTCACTTTTATGCACCAAAAAATAATTGAATTGTCAAACCCTGGGTTCGAAATTTTATTTTTTATAACTTTTAATACCATTACATTTATTTTTCGTAACTTATACGATACGCTTAATTAAAAACAACAATAACTTCTATATATAAAAAGTAAATTGCCCATCCCTGGAATCCAAAAAAAAATTTTTTATGTGTAAACATCTATACGCCGGGGGTTAAAAATATTTTTCAGAGTACAATCACAAACTTAGAGTAAGATCAAATCGATGTGAGCTATGTATGAGTGATTAGTGTAATCATACGGACAACAAGAAGTACAGAGAAACTTAACAGCTGTATATAAACACCATCTAGTGTGCAATAGTAGCTACTAATTTTCACTAACATATTATACTAGCTGGTACTTCCAACTTAGAAAAAATTCATTACTAGATGGTTACAAATCTCCTGATCTTTTTAATACAAATTTAATTCTTCCCGAAGTATAAAGTAGCTTTATCTATTACAAACACTCGAGTCGTTTCGAGAAAGGTAATAAGGCAGAATAAACAACCAAATAATTAGTTTTTGCTAGCTAATTTTGCGGTCGCACAGATCTGTAAGCTTCCCAGCTCTCGTATTTTGGATTTTTCAGAATTTCAATATCACTCTATTTAAGTTAATTTCCAATCCATCAGTCGAAGGAGGAAGTCTCTAGGCCTTCTGGATGCTTGGGAAAACTTTTTTCACTTCTTTCTGAAGGATATAACTACGTAAAATGTTATTTCAGAATTGCGTAAGAAAACCACTTTGAAATTTTTAGAAACACCACAAATTTTATTCGATATCTGTTGGATATCAACAAAGTATGTGCCAATTATTTAAATATTTTAATTTATGACATCAAGTAGTATTTGATTAAATTCCTTCATTCAGTCAGGCAAATTATTAGTTCACAAAACCTCTAAAATAAAGGGTTTTGTGATTTTTCTGGAATTAGGTTGACCCACTGATAATTTGGTGAAAGTGCCAATGAAATGCAAACATATAGATATACTTAAACCGCAAAAAAGCATGCTTGACATTCCAAACTAATAAATTAAAATATAAAGATCGATTCGTATATAATGAAAAATATAAAATTGTTCTAGTTTTTCAATGTCAATTTATTTCTCGAATTTCACTTAATACATATCTAAGCATCAATGTGGCGAGAGCCAGGTTTTTCAGCTAAGAAATCGGCAAATTGCTGGTATGGGGTTGCACCCAAAGGAATCTCCTTCCATAAGTCGGGAGTCAAATAAGCATAAGTCTTTGCGATGGCAGCATACGTAGCTTTAGCAAAATTACCCAAAGTGCCAGTACAACCACGAGCAGATGTGTAACAATCTTGGATGCCAGCCATTGTTAACAATTTTTTAGGTACCGGAGCAGATACAATTCCAGTACCGCGGGGAGCAGGGATCAAACGCACCGATACGGAGCCGCATTTGCCAGTTACTTTGCAGGGTACAGTATGGGGTTTACCGATTTTGTTGCCCCAGTAACCACGACGAACAGGCACTACAGATAATTTGGCCAAGATTATAGCACCGCGAATAGCAGTGGCAACTTCCTTGCTGCATTTAACACCCAAACCAATATGGCCATTGTTGTCGCCGATGGCAACGAAAGCCTTAAAACGTGTACGTTGACCAGCTCGTGTTTGTTTCTGCACAGGCATAATCTTCAACACTTCATCGCGCAAAGCCGATCCCAAAAAGAAATCGATGATTTCAAACTCTTTAATGGGCAAAGAGTACAAATAGATTTCTTCCAAAGAGTTGATTTTACCATCTCGAACTAAACGTCCTAGTTTGGTAACAGGAACCCATTCCTTAGAGTCCTCTTTGCCACCACGCCCGCGACCACCGCGTCCACGACCCCTTCCACGACCACGGCCACCACGACCACCTCGAGAACCAAATCCTCCACGGAAACCACCACGGGCTGGAGCTGCGTCCGCCATTCTGCAATTAAATCAATGTAAAATATTAGATAGAAATCCAAGCTAGCATGCTGTTAAGAAATTAATCTAATATTTAATCAGACACCTTTAACCATCTTCAGATCAAAACCATGCTTTTGCAAATTGATCTTCTGGTGGAAACCGCAAAAGGGATATTGTATATTTTCGTCATTTAAATTATAATCCATTTTGAACACGTGGTTACTAAAGTTTAACATTTAATTATTTCTTAAATTTTTAGATCACCCCGATGCTGAGGGATAATAATCCTACACTAACTTTTAACCTAATAAAAAAAATTATATTAAATATTCCAAACCAAACTTACTTGCAGTATATATTTTCAAGTTAAAACGGAGAAGGAAAAAACCGAATGAACTAGACTTTACTCGGCGTTTCAGAAATAATGTGTTTTTTTAACTCGTTTAAAACATTACTAGTTGATTATTTCAAAGCAGTGATGCATTATATTCGTTGCATGCATGGAGTAACAAATATAAGGTGGCAGTACTACGGCAACCAATTGGATAACTGTTTATGTAACATAGGGTCTACACGTAACATAATAAGTTAGATGAGAGTGTCAAATTCAATCGCAGAGCGAATTATATTAAGGGCACCGCAGACATCGTTCTTTTTGCACAGTTTTAAGCATACCCGCACTGACTTATTTTCAAATTGTCGCTGGAGGAGGGAGTTTTTATTAATAGATGGAAGTATGCTACGGTCACTCCTATCTTCAAGAATGAGAGGAGGATGATGTTAGGTGCAACAGGCCTATTTCTAAATTATGTGTTTCTAAAATTTTTGAGAACATTATTCATAAGAAACTAATCTTCTTAACTAAGTGCTGGATATCCCCTTATCAGCATGGCTTCTATGCTGGAAGGTCTACTGTGACGAATTTGACTCTATTTTACTGCTTAGGGGCCTTGGCTAACGGCGCTCAAGTTGAGGTAATTTATACTAATTTTTAAAAAGCATTTGATAAACTATCCCATTCGGTCTTGCTATCAAATATGGAATTAATGGGGTTCCATTCTAATTTCCTAGCCTGGACTAGATCTTACTTGTCCAACAGAAGTTGCTCGATCAGGATTGAAGGTTATAGTTCTGAACCCTATGTGCAGATGTCAGGTGTACCTCAGGGTAGTATACTTGGTCCTCTATTGTTTAACCTATTCATCAACGATGTTGGTGCTTGTTTTCTTAAATCAAAATATCTATTATATGCTGATGACGTACAATTTTTCATGAAACTAGATTCGATTCATAATGTCCAAATTATGCAAACTGAGCTCAATGGTCTCAGTGATTGGTGTCGTCTAAATGATCTGAGTTTGAGCATTAGCAAATGTTTGCATGTTTCTTTTCATAGCTCTGTTGTCCACAATGTTGTGGCTTTTTATATTGATGGTGTTTTATTAAATACGTCTGATACTAAACTTGACTTACATAGGCGTTTTATTTAACAGTTCGTTGTCCTTTGTTGCTCATGTTGAGTATATATTACCTAAAGCTTATAAGATGCTGGGTTTTCTTAAGAGAACATGTTCGCTGATCCATACACACTTAAACATGTTTATACATCTTTTGCTAGGTCTAAATTAGAGTATGCTTCTGTTATTTGGAGTCCACATAACTCTAATCTTATTACTCGCATAGAGAGAATTCAACGCATTTTTTTTTAAATGCGCTACTCGTTTGCTATCTTATTTATCCTCCGTCCAATATGAATCTAGATGCTTATTTATTGGCCTGCATACTTTAATCACGTAGAAAAATTCAATTTGCCATGCTGGTATATGATATCAATGGATATATTGATTGCTCAGATTTGCTTCATGCTATACGATTTTATGTTCCTCCTAGAAATCTAAGATTAGCTAAATTATTAGATGTCCCGTTTCATCGTACGCTATGCACGTAATGGTACTCTATCGCGCACTTTCTCTTTCATGAATGAAATGAACTATAATATTCAACGATATTCTAAAATTTCTATCGCATTCAGCACTGAAAAAACAGAGTTCAAAATGCCACTTTTTAGCTTGTTAAAATAACTGTGATTTGTAAATGTATAATTATATTATAAAGTTATATTTTTAAGTTTATATGTTGTACATATGCGTGGTACATTATTTATTAATAGTTGTTTGTTCACAACCTTGGTATTAGGTATATATTTTTTATGCTATCTTAGTCTATAAGGATTATTTGTCCATTGACTGAACAATAAACTGTACGGTTAAAGCTGCTGGTGTGTGCAAAATCCGACGTTCTTTTGGAACGTGCAAAACATCTGTGGCGTCTTGATTTCAACCGTCGTCAAACTTGTTTATTCAAATCTGCTTGCGTGTGGGCCAAACAGTAAAGAAGGGCAGCCTTTGCCAGCGTAAAATACTGAAAATGTAAAAATTGCTGATTCGCCTGTTTACATACATTTGCATAAATTTTTTTGTTTTGTTTTGAATATTGCGAAGAAGAAAAGAACGTATGGTGTGTGTATGGTCGTTGTACGTGTTAAACCGTATTTTACCCGTTCGATTAAAACTGTTCAAAAGAACGAAGTGTGTGCCCACCTTAACATAGCGTCTATACCTGATATTAATTCTGATATAATATGACAGATAACGTCGGCAGAATAAAGAATATATATATATATATATATATATATATATATATATATATATATATATATATATATATATATATATATATATATATATATATATTTATACATATATATATATATATATATATATATATATATATATATATATATTTATATATATGTATATAACATATTCGTTTACTTTAATAGTACAGTGTGTTTTATATTATTTATATCTAGTTTTTTATTATTTATATATATTTGTTTAATGCGATTGCTTAAAAATTACTTTTGGCGTCTATTTTAATACACAAAATTCATTTCTTATGTCTACATGTGAACGTTTTCTGACAGTCCATATCATGATATTGTTTTCGATATATATATTATGAAAACAATATTATAATATTTGATATAATGTTAATATAATACTAATATTGTAGTTCACACGTAATATGAATCTCTCTGCTATGAAATTTGACGTTTGCTGATAGAAATATATTTGATATTGTATTAGGTATAGACGCTATGGCCCCTTTCAGATTGGGCAACTTTAATTACGCAAGTATAATTTTCATTTTTATTTATTTTCTTTTGAACTTGTTCACATTCAGCAACTTTGTTGAGCAAGTTTAATTTTCTTATGTTCGAATTTTCTTAATTTGTTGACGTATTGTTTCATTTCTTCAATGGTTAAATAAAGCGCTGTCTGTCTTTTTCATGCCATTTAGAATTTTATTATATGATTCCGCCTTTTTATTGCGGTCTAAATATGAGAATAAATGAACATTAAATATGCATTATTTGTTTCTTTTCATTTCGCATCCAATTTCTCATAATTTTTTAACTTTTTATTCACTTATTAACAAATATACAATTTTCTTAACACATAATTAGACAACACCACGAAGAAGAAATAAATGACAATGTCAAAAAGAAATAAATATCCCAAGACAAGAATGACAGCAGAAACAGAATTGCCAAGTACAAGCAAGTCTGTACTCAAATCTCGGCAATTTTTTCCCCTTCAAACCGACCTATCCTCTCACACACACAAACACAAGACTTGAGCAAGTACAGTTGCCTAATCTGAAAGGGGCCTATGTGTATAAGGTGAAAAAGTTTGTTATCTTCTCCCAGGTTACATTTATATATGTACCAAAGGCAGATTTACCACGTACTCTCCCTAGTGCAGCTACATTTTAAATTTGCCTTGGTATATACCAAACTGCTGTCAAAAGTTTATATACAAGCTACATACAATGTTTTATATTCTTAAACGCACCTTGTTAATTACGCTTCTTCTCTCTTGATTTTGACATTAGCTCGTAATATTCTACCAACAAAATACGTGTGGTTTGTGGTGTTGTTAATGTCGTACTAGTGAGAGTACCTGGTAAATTTGCCTTCAATCTACCTTGCCAGACCTCTTGAAAGTAACGAATGAAATTAGAGGATAAAAGTAGCGAGCAAATAAATCTGCCTTGCTTGGTAGCGAGTTTTCAAAAAATCTAGTTCCTCGGTTAAATCAGCGATTTATTTCTTTTAAAACAACTTGTCAAATGGAAAACACGTGGAAGAGGTAAAATCGCACAGAAATGGTATTAAATTGTGGTTAAAAATACAAAAGTACATACTTTTTAAATTATTAAATGATGATACTGATGACGAGACTGAGATTTATCATTTTGCCATTAGATTTCTATGTATTTTTCATAGAATTTTATATATGAAATGATCAAATCGAAGATGTTACGGCAATCTGAGCAAAAATATATGTGCTATTATAAAATTAGTATGCATGTATATAAGTTTTATTGACCAGGTGTTAATTTATCTTAGATTGCGAATTGAGGCCATCATGGAAAAAGAAACTGTGTGCTCGAGTGGTTAAAATGGCATCCATCCGAATATAAATTTATGCAAGGTAAGTGTGCCGTTGATGCTTTCTAAAGTAATACCCTTTGTTTTATAAATATTTGTCAACGTCAGTATACGCAACTTTACATGCATATAACTTTATTTTCCATTTCTGCTTGCAATAACATCGACAAATAATTATAAAACAATGAGATTAGGGAATAATGTAATGATGCAAACACACAGACCTGTACTAAATTGAATCATTGAAAGAAAAAGTCTTCTGAAATTTATATATGAATCTAGTAATAGGTTATAGGTATGTGCATAGGATTAATACTTAATTTTTATATTTTTACAGATAAATTTTGTTCCTTTGACCAAGAAGCTTCTTTAAGTTTCTTATATGAGGTTAGTTTAAATGCATTACTATCTAACATGCATTTGAAAATTATGATAGCTTGAACTTTCCTTTTGCGGATTCCACTGGAAGTTCTGCTTGTAATGGTTTTTGAATGTCTGTTGTATTAAAATACATATGAACATCCGTCAATAAATTTGAAAAATTTCATTACAGAAGCTTAATCAACTTTTCGCTCTGCTGTGTGTAAATCTTGATCCAAAGAAAATGTTTTGCACAAAGGTATGTATGTAGATATGTAACTATATATATATGTATGTATTTACAATATATATAGTAAATACTTTGTACTTACATATATATAACCATTAGCGTCCGATCGAATGTTCGGCTGAATTCAGAGACCGAACTTTTTTTTTTTCATCAAATTACGTATCTATTATGGGTGTATATGAAAATAATAGAAACTCGAAATTGGTATGAAAAGATACGATGATTAAATAAAATGACCCATTTCATTTCGGCAAAAAATATATTAATTATTTATAAAGAAAATACTTGGTGAAATTTTAATTAAATTTAAAAAATATAGTTTCAGCCAAAGATTAAATATATAAAGATACTGCATGTGAAACAAAAAGTAAGATGTCTCGTATATGGTTGCTACGCGGGGAAGCAACAGTGGAAAACTATGCTGCTTCCTATATTTGTACAAGTAACAATATGAAATAAGTTTCTCGTTTTCGCATTTTCATGTGCAAATAAATTATGTGAGGGCAATGATTCTGTTGTAGCATGTTGCAAATACATCGATTCGCACGAAATTACATAAATTTGCAATCCATAAATACCTAATTATTTTATTTTACAGAAGCAGTTATATTATTTATTACATCAAAATTGACATTTTTTTCAGTGCTGACTGAATTTTTATATGTTTCCCATCAGGAATGATTTCTTAATAGTATAAGAACTAATAAATTTAGTATCTCCACTCTGTGTGTAAAACCTACGTATATTTCTTGAAAACTTGCGTGAATCTTACACAAATTTACGTTGGTTTAACTACATATATCCTTTCAGCATTTGACACAAGATATTCGCAGAGGTATAGATCTAACCAACAAAATATTGACTTACTATTAGCTATTGGAACATCGATACAGTTAAAAGAATTCATCTCATCGAAATGGTCTTTATTTTCATCAAATATGATAGCAACATCTACCTCAGGGATATCAGTAGTTTCGCTTCGTTGAGTGTCTCTTAAATTGTTTTAAACTCAAATGGTAAAAATGTCGCACAATTTATTGTGGAACTGAATTTAGTCATTTTTGGAGATGATTCATAAACTGAAAGATTAAAAAAATATAAAAAAATCGATCGGACACTAATAACCATTTTGCAAATGATGACATACTTATACCATTCCTTTTGCGGTTTCCACCGGAAGTTCGCTAGTGACGGTTAATAGGACGTCTGATTTTATCACGTCAATCATTGCAATTTATTTTCAAAATGCCCATTAATGAATTTAAGTATATTTTTCCAGATTATAATGCAACTATGGAGCTGAAGACACAGTAAATGATTCACGCAGCAAAGGCACAATGGTTCGTGGAGCTTAAAGTACACAATGAATATCAAAATTCAAGTAGTAATAAAAAACGTGTTTAATGATGAAATGTACTTATGAACAAACAAAACTTTCGAATCTTTAAATAAAACACCTTTAAACATACATATATTAATTTTTCAGATAGCACGTTTTTAAGAACGAATTCTGGGAAAAAGCCTAGTTTTGGTTTTGTCAAATTTTTACGTTCAATAACCGGATACTCTAGCTGGCGTAATGCTAGCCACATGATGAAGTTGGTTATGAGGTTGTAAAATGTGTGGGGTCGTTGTATGAAGTTGTGTCTCGGTTGTACGAAAGATTAAAAAAGATTGATTTTTTGGCAAATTATATAGATAGGTTGTGGGGGCATGTTGTGCAACAATGTATCATTTTGTACGCACGAATTAAAATTTGTCACCAAAAATGCGTAATTTTATTGAACATAAAAGTTTGCCGGAACTTTGGGACTGCAAAAAAGAAAACTATAAAAATGATAGGAATAAAAGCTACAATAAATTGTTAAGCGAATTTAAAAAAAATATGATACCCGATGTCATTTATTCAAAACAATGTTCTATGAATTGAAGTTGTTTTCTAATGTTGTGCTCAGTGTTGTATAGTTACGTTTGGTAATCCAACGTGTTGTAACAACCATCGCATAGTCTGTGGCTTCATCTCAGCAGCGAATGGGTCTGGAAAAAGCAAAGAAAAATGGAATATTTGTTGATAATAAGTTGAACAAAGACCGCTGATGAGATGGCGTAGCGGCCTCAAAATCAGTACTGATCCGTTCTGCTAGTTTGATGATTTAAAATAATCTAATATTCCACCCTTAATAAAAATAACTCGAATTTAATAAAAATTCATAAAAAAATAATTTGCAGATTTGAGCTTGAGCCCAATAAAGGAATTATTATCTCATTAATTAAAATATAGTAATATTAAACTTAATTATAATATTGTCATAGAGAAGATATCCAGAGGATATCAAAATATTGAATAAAAAAATTTCAATTTCTTTTATAAAAAAAGTGTCTTAAAGCTTGATAAAGAAAACGGATAATTATGTTTATTATAAGGTACATGCTGTTTTATAATTAACTATTGAAACAAATGGTGTTTCAACAAATATATTTTAATGCATGGTAATATATGTAAGCTTTCCTCAACTGAGCTAAATTCGACCCACACTGCAACACGAACTGATACAATAATCGAAAAATCAAATTCTGATATTGGTGCGGCAAACGCACCAGCTCACCCACGAAATAAATGCTGGCGCCATCACTTGATAGAACGTTCGTGCAGTTGTAGTCATGATCACTTATATATATATAAGATGTCATTGTGTGAACACGGACTAAGCCGATTTTCCGCCGTCGACTCTGAATTTAACGAGCCGCCGCCGCCAGCAATATTTGGTCGCGCAGCCGCAGCTGATGGCCTTGGTTTGTTCCTCTGTTCTGCAGTATTACTACTTCTCCATGTACAACACACAAAAAGTGATATTTAGTTAAGTTTTTGTTTGGATTTTGTAATAACTTTCACTTTGTTCATTTGGACGAATATTAGATTAGTTCGAAATTTAACATAAATGTATAAATGCTATTATTCAACATGAAGTATATACAATTATTAATTAAATGAGAAATGAGTAAACATTAAAATACAAAAGTCCATGGTTAAATGTGCAAGTAGTTATACCAAAAACGGAAAGGAGTAATATAAGTAATTTGGTTTAGCTAAATGCCATACATAGACTGTAAATTAATATGTGTGTGTAATAAAGAAAGCGGAATGTTCATTTAGATTCTGAAAATCATTTCTAGAAGCAACAAAAATTATTTGGGCCTTTTGACCTTAATTTGTCAAGTTAAATAAGACCAACACCAATTGACTTAGACGTACATACTACGTATTTAGTATGCAGTAGAATATATTTCTGATTAGTTTTCCATAAACGGTAATTGCGATAGAAAACACAATACAAAAGTGATCGGTTAAACCAGCAATATATTAAACTGTGTGCATTCAACCAAACTGTTGAAGAGGCGTTATTTTTTGGTCGAACTGGAATAATAAAGTTAACACATTCGCACGATAATGACGTCGAAATTTGAACGAATTAAGAACGAGTGTCGTTCTCGCAATAGTGTATGGGAAGACCCCGATTTTCCAGCCGTGCAACAATCTGTCTTTTATTATCAAACACCACCCTTTACATTTCAATGGCGTCGCATAACGGAAATCGCAGATGCCCCAAATGCCTGTTTTGTTAACGAAAGTGAAAAGTTTGATGTTGTGCCTGGTAAAATGGGTGACAGATGGTTAGTTTCCTGTTTGGGTATTTTACATTCCCTACGCAATCTCTTTTATCGTGTGGTGCCAGCTGATCAAAATTTAGATAAAGCTAACGGCATCTTTCGGTTTCGGCTGTGGTGGTGTGGTGAATGGGTTGAGGTTTTAGTCGATGATCGTTTACCAACTATAAACGGCCGTTTGGCCTTTCTTCAACCACAGACGTCAAATTGCTATTGGGCTTCATTGTTGGAAAAGGCCATTGCAAAATTGCATGGTTCTTATGAGGCTCTTAAGTATGGAACTCGATCAGATGGTCTGAGTGATTTGCTGGGTGGTCTTGTACAATGTATACCTCTTAAAGCTGCCAGTACTACAGATGTAGTTAGGCCTCAACAGTTAAAATCATATTTGGATACTACCTGCATTGTCACCTGCATAGCAGCAGCAACTGTAGGAGTGACACAACATAAAAATACTCCAGAGCGTTTATCGACGGGTATTACACTTAACTTAAACTACAGGTGAGATATTGATTATATGTATATAAATATTGACCTATATTTTTATGTAGCTTACGAATTCAAGTACGATTTGAATAAAATTGTATACGGTAATAGAAAACATAGGTTATACTTGAATGTTTTTCAAAATATCTTTTGCGATATACAAAATTTGGTTATTAAGAAAACCGGTTTTATACCATTATCTAGCTTACATAATTGGTCAAAAAATCAGAAACAAAGTTTTAATATAAAGAAAAATAAACAGTTTAGCTTCGTCTATTCGATATATTCAGGCCTGTTCTGTAAATCACGCCGGTTTGAAATCGCGTGATTTTAGAAAATTATCTCCACTAATAGAAATATTTTTCCAGACATTTTTCAATATTGCTGTTATATACAGCTTCAAATATCATATCCAGAAGAAAACTGCCGTATCTAATTTTAAGAACATTTTCAGGACCATTATTTATTTTTGAGTTCACGCGATTTCAACCCGACGTGATTTCCAGAACAGGCCCGATTGTCTCAGTTAATTGATAAAACATTAGTGCTGATTGATTGTTATGTGGTCAATGTACGTCTATACGCCTGATTTTTTGTGTCACGCGTGACTGTAAATTAGTAAAATCACGCGTGCGTGTGTGAGTGCGTTTCAAAAAATTAGAACCGTGGTTGGCAAGTTTTTGCTTGTGAATTTTTAATACTAAGGAAAATATTTATGCACATATTATGTGTTATATAGAGATGCATACTTTCACACACGAGATCAATTTTACTATGAGCGCGGACGATTTAAAAAAACTGGTTAGCATCGTGAGTGCCTTAAATATTGCCGTGCGTGATTTTACTCACGTGCACATTTCTAGATCTTACACCAAATCATCAGTAGACTTCAACCTATTTCCAAAATAACAAAATGTATTTTCATATAAATAAATAATATTTAATAAATTTTGTTTGCCAACGGCAGGCAAACTAATTGTACAAAAAAGAAGTAAAAACGTTATATTCGACCGGTTCGAAACTTAAATACCCTCCAAATATTTAGTAATTGAATTTAAAATGTTTAACTTGGTGGGACAGAGTTCCTTTATATAATATCGTACGTCAACGCCCACTAAAAGGAGCGGGGTTCAAAAATAGGCAATATCATGTTTTCCACAGACGAACGTATGGGCATTGCTAGACCGTCTTAAACTTCATCACTAATCAAGAATATACATATTTACTTTATAGGGTCCAATTCTCTTTGGGCGGGGTCGCTCTGGCAAGGGCTGTGGGGAAATCATTTCACCTTTGTCATAAAACTCTAAAAATAAATGCTTGGTATCATTATATACAAAATAATTTTTTTTTATTTTATAGGGTCGTTTACGGGAAAAGGGGGTAGGGTCATTTAGGGAGCAAAGGGGGAGAAGAGGGTAGGGCAGAAACAGGCAGTCATAAAACTCTAAAGATAAATGCTTGGGAGGATTACATACAAAATTAAAATACCTTTTTTTTATAGGGTCATTTAGGGGGCAAAGGGGGAGGAGGGGGTAGGGCAGAAACAGGCAGTCATAAAACTCTAAAAATAAATGCTTGGGATGATTACATACGAAATTAAAAAAACAATTTTTTTTGGTAGGTTCTTTTAGGGGGAGGAGGGGGTAAGGCAGAGGAGTACCAGGTATCGTCTCAACTTCGTCATTAAAGCTTAAAAATTTTATTTTTAAGGAATGTAGGCTTAAGTAAAACCATTTGTTAACATTTTATGCTATTTTTGCATATAATAACGCCCACTAAAATTATTTTTATTTTATGGCTCCAGTTTAAGGTGTTGGACCGTATTTTACATAAAGATATATCATTCGCGTAACAAAATAACCAAAAAACTTTAAAAATTATGTTGTTTTTTCTGGGTTGGTTTAGTTCTTCTTAGGGGAACTTTTTTCCCCCGTGCCGATTTAGCCCATTCTCGAACTTAACCTGCTCTAAGCTTTAAAATATATTTATATCAAATTTCAAGAGTCTAGCTCTTTTCGTTTGGACTGAATCGTGATTTCCACAGACGGACGGACGGGCTCAGATCGTCTTAGATTCAGAATATATGTACTTTATGGGGTCTGAGATGGATATTTCGATGCGTTACAAACGGAATGACAAAGTGAATATACCCTCCAAATTCTTTTTTGGAGGGTATAGTAAAACAGATTTGTACTGATAAAATTAGTTTGTGGCATGGTACAATAATCAGGTAACACCACTAGTTCAGCTGCTTCATGTTTCTGTTACGCAAAATTGTCAAATTTTGTTTTGAAAAAATATATTAAATTTAAAAAATAAATTTTTTAAATTTAAGTGTGCGAGTGAATATAAAAAATTTTAAACATGCGTTCATGTGCTTTGTACAAAAAGAAAAAAGATGCAAGCGTAAATTTTTTTAGCGTTCCAAAAGACGAATGCCGAAGAAATGTGTGGAGTGAAATTTGCAAAGTGACATTCACCGCAAGTTCTGTGGTTGCATGGAACACTTTGCTCCGGCTGATGTTGTGAAAAGACGAAGGAGTTTCCTCGTGCCCAGAGCAGTGCCTTGTTTCAATATAGGTCATATGCACGTCCAAAGCACATCAACATCATTGACAACATAAGTCAACTTTTTTTATAATATTGATATGTAATTATTATATTCTGATATTTTTAAGCTTAAGGTCTCTTTATTTTAATTTAATTTTTAATTTCAATATTTCGTCACTTTGTGTGACTTCTTCAGGATATTAATTATTTTATTTTATTTTAATTTTTCTGAAGAAGTCACACAAAGGAGTGACGAAATATTGAATTGTAATGTAATGTAATAATTTATTGAGCCTTTATGAAAGAACAATACAGGTAAAATGAATTACAGAAAATAGTAAAATTTAGGACTAGAAAGTAATATCCTAAAAAAACAAAATCGAAACAGTAACTTACTCACAATATTTTGTTATCTATAATAATACATATAAAATGTTAATTTAGATTTTCGCTCTTGCTCCCGGAGCTTAACATGGTTTGAGAGAGAATCTCATTTCTAATTATAACTTAAAACTAATTTATATATTAACTTAAATCTAATTAAAAAAAAAACCAAAAACAAAAAGAAGAGTAAAACAAAACGAAATATTGAAATTAAATTAAAATAAAGAGACCTTAAGCTTAAAAATATCGGAATACAATAATAATTAAAAAGAGGTCCAGAAATCAGAAGAATTTATTAATATGTAAATAGATATATATTTTAGGATCTTCAAAATTAGTTGTTTGCATTCATGCATTCCCATTCCATTATTCCTACCAAAGTATATCAAGTATGTATGTATATGCAAGAGCCCAGCTGACTAAAATTTTTTTTAGTTTTTACCTGAACGTATGTCAAAATTTCTTTACTTTTGTAGCGAGCCAAATTTGTTTATTCCGTTGAAAAAATAATTTTGTAAAATTGTGAAAAACATTATTAATTCAACAAAAGTAGCAAAAAAGAATTGTTGTGGAAAAGATTTTTGTGAAAAAGTGTATTGTTTAAGAAAAGTAACAAAAATCTGTTTTAAAAAAGTTCTATGCGAAAAGTAGTGAAACGTATTTAAATTTTTAGAAATAATTGTGAACAAAATACCTATATTATAAAAGAAAATTTCTGACATAAGATCAGAATTTTACACAAACAAAATGTACGGTGGTGTTTGTAATTTTATGTTGTTGTGCTCTTGCGACTACTTTATATAGATATACTTTGTTATGTACTACATATATTTAAAAGATACAAAGTAGTATTTTAAAATTAAAATGAAATAAATAGAAGGTACAAAAAAGTCTTTTTAGTTAACAATATTTTAGATTTTTTATATAAATAATATCAAGACTTCTAATTTTAAACTTAAAAATTACATTTTAAGTAAATGTTCAAAATAAATCCTATCATTATTTGGAAGAAATATAAATAAGTCTTTTAGTTCCTTTTTGTCATTTGGAAGGGTTGAAGGGGTCGAAATTTTTAATGTTTGCTGTAACAAATCCTGTGGAGTTTCCAGACAATTTCTTGATGCAGATTTAAGTAAAATTGCATTTTGAAATTCTTCATCTTTGGCAGATGTTTTATACCGTAAATTGTACTCTTCATTCTTTTTATACAGAATTACTTTAATTTTAGCAAATGGAACTTTTCTAAAATTCATTTTATTTGCTAACACTGAATAAGAGTGAAAATCCTCTGGAAGCATTTCTATAACCTTCAATTTTCTTTTGTTCGCAGGCATATTTCTAAGTAAATGTATTAAATGGTGCAAAACAAAACTTAAATAAATTTTTTTACATTTTGTATGAAAAATTTGCTGCATACACCAAATAGTGGTTTGTAAAGCAAACCAATACTCAGTAGACGTTAAACTTGTGGATATGAGCCAAAGTCAATGCTTGATATTTCAAAAACCATAGACAATTTCGTGAAATAGATTTTGGATTCAGAAAGAGGACATCTAAAATATATGTATATATCCCATACCTAACTCAATTTTTAAAAAAATCATCGGTGGGCCAAACCAATAATAAGCTGACGATATATTATTGATCAGTGATGAAGTCTAAGACGATCTAGCAATCCCCATACGTCCGTCTGTGGAAAACATGATATAGTCTAGTTTTTGGACCCTGCTCCTTTTAGTGGGCGTTGGGGTACGATATTATATGCAAAAATCGTGTAAATAGTGAAAAATTTTTATTTCTTAAGGCTATAAGAAGCTGTGATGTTCTCTGATCACGCAGCGATGAAACGTCTACTCCACGGGCCTTCCTGGAATGGCTCTGTCAAAATAGAGATTTAAAATTGGGTACAGAGATGTCTTAAAGGAAGTCTGTCAAACCAAGTTAAACATTTTAAATTTACTTACTAAATATTTGGAGGGTATTTAGGATTCGACCCGGTCGAATATAATGTTTCTATTTGTTTTTTTTTTCAATATGGTTAAAATCCTTTATTCAATTCGCGCAAGTAGTGTTGCTTTGAAAAATGTTTTGCATACTCGGATAACTTCTGAGCCTATTTTCAAGAAAAATGTGTTGTTAAAACTACTATAATTTTGATGGCTTAAATATCTATGTTTGGATCTGTAAGCAACTTGTATCCCAATACTTTTGAAATATTTGATTCATCAGCTTTCTCCACAAGCAGTTCGCAGGCGCTTTTCTTTTATTTTACTATAGTATTTGATAGCGAACTATATGAATATCCTGAGTTTCGCAAAAGAGTCACATTTCGCATTAAAAACGTAGAGTAATACCGCTGACAGACATAGGATTTCTATACCACATTAGTATTCTATACTAAATGTGTGTCAGCCTATACTACAATTAAACCACAAAATAAAGTGGTTTATATCTGGTTTCAATACTACGAAAAAATACGTAGTATTAACCCAGTTTACACCCTTTAGCTTTGTTCAATTGCATTGGGAATGAGTCATCGTCTAATTTCGCCACATCAACTTTCGAGAAGTTCGACGCCTCAACCTTATTAAGAAAAATGTCCATGAATATGTATAGTTATAATGGATTTATAAAACATAAAGACTTACACGTGTCCAAAAACGCCTGTACTTTTTTTTTATTATTTTAGAATGAAAAAAGCATATTCTTCTTTTAAGGCGATTGTACATAATTAACGAATAGCGAAAACACAACTTCTTTTTTCTCATAAAATATGCAATTTTGTTGTTATTATTAACAATTATGCTAAAAAGTTTTTCTTTTTCCATTTTTTGTATTACACAAAAATAAAAACAAAAATATTAGTATATATACCACATGTCTGTCATGCCAAAGTAGTATCAAAAACCATAGTATTTATATCATGGTATACAAATCCTATGTCTGTCAGGGATATAAAACAAATTTTATCAACCAAAATAGAACCAAATAAAACACTTTAATTATTTTTAACCTAAATAAAGGCTCAAATCAAAATATGTAATACCTTTTTAATGAAGATATACTCAAAATAATAGATTTTTGTTTAAATAAAAGTAGCCACCACACATTATCATGAAAATCATCTCAAAAGTGGTTTTCGAGATGATAGAGTAATCAAATACGTTGTAGTTTTTGCAGTATATAGATATTGTTGTTGTTAGTTGATTACTTTAAAAAAATTAAATTTAAAATTTTGAGTTAATACCCTCTTGTTGATCAAGTGCGATTAGAGTTAATAAGGAAATGTTTTACAGAAGTAACCTTGTTATGATATTAATTTTTTACCTCTGCTTAATCTTCAGAAAGATGGTTTTTGGTAAAGGTAGTCATTTTAATAGGTTATTATGTTATACTTTTGCGTGACATATTCTGGTGTATCCAAAGACGTATCTGACAATATTGTTATATGATACATTAAGTCTGCGCTTATTCACGCTACCACAAATAAAAAATGTGTGCAGCCATACGAGTGCATATGCAAGACTATACAATAAATAGGTTTTTACTAGCAATACTCGTACACGAATATGCCATACATATACCTCGTAAGTATTTAAAATTTCTTTGGAGCTAATACAGATTTTATGATCATGATCTACATTAAATATTCGGTAGAAAGTGTACGCCTCGCGCTATTTTTATTAGCCTTAAGTTGTAAGTCCTTTTTATTAAAAAATAAATCGTTTTTCCGCAAGTATCTTATTTTGAAACATTTTTGCTATTTTCAGACTCTGTTCGATGGATAAAGTGGAAACACTGCTTGGTGACGCTGTACAATTGGTGCGCATTAAAGATCCGTTTGCTTGCAATGCATTTGCCAGCAATAAAGATTATAAAGGTGACTGGTCGGCCATGTCATCCACGTGGGAGCGGGTATCAGTACAGGAACGCGATCGTTTATTTTCGCAATTGGATGTAGGGGAATTTTGGATGTCTTTCTTTGATTTTGTCCAAACATTTTCCAGCCTAGAAGTTATTTATTTAGATGCTGATACAGCTAAAGATGAGCTTACCCTGCAAGATCGACCAAAAAGATGGCAAATGAAAATGTTCCAGGGACAATGGAAAAGAGGGGTTACAGCAGGCGGTTGTCGAAATCATGAGTCTTTTCATATTAATCCACAACTCTTATTGACCATACCAGAGAAACAAGAAATTGTTGTAGCTCTAAATCAGCACACTGCTGTGGAACCTAAAGTTATTGGATTCACTATGTACAAAATAGCTGGTTCTAAGATTAATCAAAAGATCAATGAATGTTTAGCCAAAGAATTTTTTAAAAGTCAAGTAAGTTTCCTTAATTCCGACTATGGCAATACAAGGCACGTGACATGTCATTGCCAACTGGAAGTAGGCCAGTATGTCTTAATGCCTACAACCTATGAACCGGGTGAGGAATCTAGTTTTACCGTTAGGATATTGGGTACAGTACCATTACGTTTATCTTTGTTGGAAACGCAAACACTTATATTGCTTGACCCCTTCCCTGTTCTGAAAAATGAAGCAGATTCGACAAAAATTAAGAATGTGTGCCAGTACGAGCCTGTGTTCATGCAATTGGCAGATGAGAATAAAACCATTAACTGTTTTGAACTCCATGAGCTTTTGGATGCCTGCCTACCGAATGACTATATTAAAGGTTGTGCTAATATCGACATATGTCGTCAGGTGATAGCGTTACAGGACAAATCTGGCACGGGTCGCATAAATTTTTTGCAGTTTAAAACATTCATGGTGAATTTAAAATCCTGGCAGGGAGTTTTTAAAATGTACACCAAAGAAAAGGCTGGGATATTGAGAGCAGAACGTTTAAGAGATGCCTTGTATGATGTGGGCTTTCAGCTGAGCACCGACATAATGAATTGTATAATGCAGCGCTTCATACGCAAAGATGGAACTTTACGTTTAAGTGATTTTGTTTCAGCTGTTTTGCACTTAACTGTAGCATTCGATTACTTCCATCGCAAAGACAATAATCAAGATAATGTGATTGAAATTGAAATGTCCGATTGGATAAAATGCGTTTTACGTTGTTAACAGTAAACCGTTTTTTTCCTTGATAAATATATTCAAATTTTATTTTCCACTTATAGCGTAATTTGAATCGAATGGCAAATGAAAAAATTAAATTTGTAATAATTTATTATCAGCTGATAAGAAAATAACAATTATTTAATATATGTATATACATACATATAATAATTATTTGCTATCAAAGAAAAATGAAACTAAAACATTTGTAAAATCGTTTAAAAACTCCACTTCTTAAAACTATAAAAAATTTCTTTTGCCGTACAATATTCTGAAATAAATTTTTGGGCGGCGGCAGGGCACACTGATACAGGTAGGAGCGATAGCCCATACGGTTATTTTGTTTTTGGGAGAAATTCTAATACAAACGTCAAAATTTCTTTACATATTTACATACATACAAAACTTAAGAGCAAATGTAAAAACAAACATGTATATTTTGTTTTTGTACTTTTTCGTTTTGCTTTGCTCTACACAATTAATTGTGACGTTTGAATTAGAATTCACAAAAACAAAATACATGTAGGTTTTTATTTTTGTAAAACGGCTCCTACCTGTATCAGTATGCCCTGGGCGGCGGTGAGTGGAAAATCGTTCAGTGGCTGCCAGTTCAATAACTTTAAGAAGCAACATTTTTCACCTGTATATTTTTATATTGCGGTTTAAATCTTTTTTAATTATTTTTATGTTATAAAAATGTTAGTTAATGTACAGATATAAAAATGTGAATAATTTTTAAAAGTTTTTTTATTTTGTATTATTTTGCTCCCTCTATGGAGAAAAGTAAGTGAACAGGTACCTAGATATAGTATATTGTATGTGGTGCTACACTGTGGCTCAGTAAAATTGGGGTTAGAAAACCTATAAATTATTTCGATTATAATAATTTTTTCAACAATTTACGTCCCGTTACGTTGCAGAACATTTTTACATCACGTGATTCTGCTTTCGGCAATTTTTATTTTGTTCTTGCTGCAGATTGTTATGAATTTTTTTTCTGTGCCAGCTTTAAGTTTTTTCTGGAAAATGCTTTTTACATACATTCTTGAATATTTTTCAACAACGTAAAACAATTTAAAATAAAATATCAGTCGTTGAAAAATATATGTGTAGGTGCTCCAGATGAGCTAGTGACTTTCGAAGATAGCCTGATAGAAGAAAACTTGTCCACTTATTCTGAAGAAATTTTTTGGTTTCAAAAGGATGAAATAAATCATAAGAAAAATGTACATGGCGGTATGGCGTATGCTCCGTGGATACAGTAGAAAAGAAGGAAGAGTTATCAGTACAAACAAAACGTCCGAAGATAAGAAAGTGCTCTATCCATTATCTGAAAGTTATTTCTAAAGCTAGGCAAGCCTTAAGTGCAATTCAAAAACAAAATCGTGACGCTGGTGTCTTTCATGAGGACTACGTTTCGTGGCCCACATTTAGGGCAATTAGTGTAAATAATAACAGGCTTAGCCCAGTTGAAAAATTATTTACCTACATAAAAAAACAAATGGTCAAGCGCGTGATGTAAACAGAAGCGCGACTCTAAACAATGAAAATTTCGAGTTGACATGAAATAATTTAAAAAATTATTATGAAAATAAACGAGTGTTTATAAATAATCATATAAAAAAAATTTAAATACTAATGGAAATACATAAACAATTTACAAGAGATGATTCACTAAAAGATACCGAACACCCATTTATTCTCACAATAGAAGTTTTAAAATAGATTTGCAATACGGACAGTCTTTTTATGTCAGGTCCAGTAGAATTTTCTTTTATTAAAGCCCATCATGTTTTCGCCACATTGTACTTGGACGCTTCTAGTAAATTCCATTACGTCTTGAAGGAAGCATTCCTCTTATTCTCCCTAATACGCTCCCATATTACAAAAAAAAACGTTACTAAATGAAATTTATTTGTTGGTGGTCAAACAATGTCTGTATGCATTTCATTGGTGCTTTACCAAATCATCTGAGAATTTTCAGAAGTATGTGCATAAGATAAGAGGTTTTTAACATTTCGAAACTGTGGTTAAAGTCTACTGATGATTTGGTAAAGCACCAATGAAATGCATATAGACATTGCTTGACCACCAAAAAATAAATTTCATTTAAAATAGTATTGTGACAACAATATGTCAAATAAAAATTTCATAACAAAAAAACTTTACAAATTATGTTGCCTTTTAGAGTTTGGTTTAGTTCTTCTTAGGGTGACTTTTTTCCCTCTTTCCCGATTTAGCCCATCTCCGAACTTAACCTGTGCTATCCTTCAACATATATTTATACCAAATTTCAAGAGTCTAGCTCTTATCGTTTGGACTGAATCGTGATTTCCACAGACGGACATGCTCAGATCGTCTTAGATTTCATCACTGATCAAGAATATATATACTTTATGGGGTCTCAGATGGACATTTCTCTGGGTTACATATTCTTTTTTGGAGGGTATAATAACAGAAATTCTAAAGATGAAACAAAATTTGAAAAGACTTAAATAATAAAAATACCAATGAATTCTTTTTAAAAAGCTTATTGTTTTATTCGTTAAGATTTGTATAGAAAACATCACTTTCGCATAAAATGTTCTGCAGGTTGTTGACAGGAGGGATTTTGGTTGATTTTCCAACATTCATTTATAACACAGTTGTAGACATTTAATAATTAATAATTGAGGTTCAATTATTAATGCTCCATCGAAATTTATTACAATTTTTTTTTTTTGCAAAAATTATGCTGCGAGTAGTTTTTGCAAATGAGATGTTAGATGTTTGTCAAAATACCGCATTTTCTGCAATTCCAACCTCTTCCATTCATTCCTCGAAGATGTAGCAAGCGTAAAAATGCTATTATGGAAAAAGGTTAAAATCTTTGCGAACTGATGATATACTTATGTGAGCAAGTGTGAAAATGCTTTCAGAATGAAATTCTGCTTTCTTTAGTTTTGCACGTTACTTCTACATTACATTTTAGTTAGGTAATAATTTTCACAGCATTCCGAATAACTGATAGGATAAGATGGAACTCTTATGTTACATCTAAGATCTCAACGATAGGATAGCAGTGCCTTAATTCTGCCTTTACAAACATAGGCACGAACATTTTATTTCAAATTTAAAAACAGCACTCATTGAAAAAATATTTTTGCGCTGCATAAATTATAGTAAAATAAATTATATTCCATCTGATGAGAGTTAATTCGACGTTCCGTTAACACTAATGTCTGCTGTAACTTTTCATTTTCACTTGTTTGTGCAGCAGCATTGTTTGTATTTGCTTTGGCTGTTGCATTAGCTCCACTACTATTTATTTCCAAAAGCATTTCTTTTATCTTGCGTCGTTCAGCATCAAACCGTTCCTGTACTGTTGTAAACCACTGCAGTGAGTTAAAATCATTGATTTGATTTAAAAGTTTGAGAATGTAGGCTAGTCCGACCGCGAAGCCGTCATCAAATATAACAGCCTTTTCACGATCTTTTTTATTTATTTTTGATTTAACAGAGAGCATATATTCCGTATTGTTCATAATTAAAGCCGGAACAATAAGGAAAAAATTACGCAAATGTAAGTTTTGTGGATTACGAAAGAAGGGTTGAAAGGCTTCAATCAAAAGCTAAAATAAAATGTAACAAGAATAAATATTTAATGTATACTAATTTCTGTTTACCTTAAAATAATTTGTATTGTCTGCAAAACTGTTTGCCAAATTTTGTATATTTCGTTCAACATTTTCAGCCGCCGCTTGAGCAACATCACTTGTTTGTTGTTCTTTACATTGAGATGCAAATTGCAAATTTTCATCAAACTTCGGCAAATACAAAGTAGCGCTGTAATTAGCATGGATACTGCCAGAACGTATTAAACGGATGTAGCCTATTGCATTTCCTATGCGTTAAAAAAATGTTTGTTTTCATTTCTCTAGTAAGTTTTACTTTAAGGGTACTCGTTTAAACTACTAGCTTTGGCAGCTCTTAAAATGTTTGCGTTTAGAAACAAGGTTGGGCGATCGCACCTGGCAAATGATTTTCCATACAAATTTTGGCATATATTTCAAGACCTCTTAAATATTTACCGTTTAACTTGTACAAGAGGCGTATAGCAGATTAAACGAGTACCCTTTTCATCTCATTCACCTACCAATGTGTGTTATGACCTTCCTAAATAAATCCATATATGTTTGTCCATCATTGGCCAAACCTAATTTACGTATACCCTTATTAAAAGCATCAGCTCTTTCGTAGGGATATAAAGGATACTTATCCTGCTGTTTGCGTTCCACGAACCATCTAAATTCTTTCATAAGCGGAGCTTTAATTTGTTCATCATAAAGAAACTGCGAAAACGAATAAAATTTTTGCCTTAAAAATTGATATATAAAGTTGACGGTAGTATTTATAACACCAGTGCCATGGGTCCTTAACGAATTGGCTACATGGCGTATGCCAACAGTGTCTAAATGTTTATTTGAACTTTGCTGTTCGACAAAAATTTGTGAATTCATATTGTAAACATATTTGGAAACGAATATATGAATTTCGCGCATGATTTCTAATATATCAATTCCGTGTTCTAAGCTCTGATTGGGCAAATAGTCTTCCACAGGATTGAGTAGCAAACGATAATTCGCCAAATGCCTCATTTCTTCGTAAGTCTTCCAATCGTGCAATGATATGGTTGTTAAATTGTAAAACATAGCGCTTAAATAATTTTCTATGTGGTTTTTGAGTATCACATAATTGCCATTTACTTCCAAAGGGCATATATTTATAAGTTCCTTATAGTCATGGATGCCTTGGTCAAATGGGCTAATTCTTTCAACTTGTAAATTGACATGAACTTCTAATCGCAAAAATATCTCAACTTGAGCACACAATTTACTGATAATTTGTGAACGAATACTTTCGTACGTAGATTTTTGCAACTCTCTAGCTACATTTGAGTCTTTAAGATTAAGTGTATTTAAAGAGCTTGTAGATTCTGTAGAGGCTTGTATAAAATGCTTAAAATAAATTTAATACGTTATATATTCAAAATAAAATTAAGTTATTTGTATATCTTACCTGAAAAGAATTAAAATCGATTGTTCTATCAACGATTTGTTTCAAATAGGCTTCTAACATTGATTGATGCCAAAATAGAAATGAAGTATCACAAGTTTCTATTATAGCATCTTGTAAATCTGTTATTAAGTCTATACGCTTCATAAGACTTCGAAAACGTTGTCTTTGTTCAGCCGATAAAATTTTGTGCTTTGCACCGGCAGCATCATCAAAGGCTAGTTTGGCCAGTAGTATTCGCAATTTACTGCTAGGTCCAAGAATACAGCGTTCTGTTATTTTTAAAGCTGCCAAAGCATCAATGCTTTTATTACGAATCTTAGAGATCATTTTTTTCTTAAGGGTTGAAAATAAAAATTAATTAAGAAATAGTAAGTATTTTTACGAACATTCATATTGCCATATTCAATTGAATTAAGATTTATAGGCTAATTGTTCGAAATTTTTTGTTTTAAATTCAGAAAGACATGATAAATATTCCAAGGCACAAAGGAAAGTGATGTTGGCAATCAAAAAATTTCGAACAATTAGCCTATAAATTTTGATTATAATTAAGAAATAGTTTATTTATATCAACAATTTTTAACTTTAACTTAAATTTAATTTTTAATTGTAATTTGTTTTGGATTTTGTCCCATTTAATTTATTAAACATAATGCTTTGTTTGTTGCACGTTCACATGAAATGCAGGCGTATAGACAAACTTGACCACAAAACAAAGAAACAAAGCATTATGTTTAATTTAATTCTAGTGCAATTTTTTATCTTTTAGACTTCTAAAAGAAAACCCTGAACGATAATTGGGAGATAATTTCATTTCATTTATTTTTTAATATGATTTTCAGTTTATGTCTGCGACCACGAATTACATGGTTCATCCAATGAGTACAATTTTTAGCTACTTTTTCCAATAACTCTGACCATATTGCGGCAATGGAGGTACGCTTCAAGAGTTGCAGCTTTGTCGAGATAAGCCAAAGATTTAAACTAGCCCGATAAAAAGCAATACAGAAACGGTAAATGGAAGAAGAAGGCCAGTAAACAGGACTACTTCTGAAAATAAAGTTGCAACAACACTCCTTAAACTAATCTCAATGTATATTTAAAAACAATAAAAAATATGGAAAACGTTTGATCCTAAAGGCTATCCCTGCAACTTCCCGCTAATTTTAACCACACCCTAATATGGAGTTCTCTTTTTTAATCACGAGTTTTTCAAAATTTTTTTTGCTTTTATTTATTTATTTTTGAATGTCAAGAGCTGTTTATTTTTTGGATCCGAACGATAGAGCTAGTTAAATGATATTTGAAAAAAAAACACGTTTGAAAAAACAAGTTTTCGTAGATTTTTTGATATTTCACGCAATCAATCAGTCCGAACCGGTTCCAATTCGCAAAAAATTTGAATTAAAAAAAAAAACATTTGAAACGCCACTAGCTTGATTCGAACTCTAATTGATTAGATATATAATTTCGGAGATTTTTTTAATCACATTTTTTGGAAGTTTTCGTTAGTATTTGATATCGATGGGAAAAGCCGTTTGAAATTTAATCAAACAAATAATATTTGAAAAATAGTTTTTTTTTAAATATTTCTCGAATTCTACCGGTCCGAATCGGTTTGAAGTCACAGAAAATCCAACCTTGAAAGAACCTTTTGAGCCGAGATTAGTTTGGATGGAGCACTAATCGATCAGATATGTAATTTCGAATTTTTATAAAAAAATTCCCTTTTTTCACGTTTTTTCGTTCACGATATCTCCTAAGCCGTTAAGTTATTCTGAAAAAAAATAATAATAATTGAAACAACACTCTTTCTTAGTATTTTAATATCTCTCAAAATATAAAGGCCCGAACCGGTTCCACTTCACCGGAATTCTATTTTTAGAGGAACCCTTTGAAACGCGATTAATTTGACTCAGCCGTTCAAAAGTTATAAGCGCGTTACACTCCTTCCCTTCTTCCCTCTTTCACTCACTCCATTTTCCTTCTTCTACACAGGTATCACAAAGGAATCAAATGGGCCCAAGTGGGCTGGACTCTCTTTTTCGTTGGTAAAACTAGTAACTTCATATATATATATGTATGTATATATATATATATATATATATATATATATATATATATATATATATACATATATATATATATATATATATATATATATATATATATATATATTTATATATATATATATATATATATATATATATATATATATATATATATATATATATATATATATATATATATATATATATATATATATTATTTTAAGTACATTATAGTTAGTTCTTAAAAGTAGTGAGAAAACTATCAATAAGTACACACTCGGCAGACTATTTGAAAAATTAGTAACAAATTAGACTGATCGAATAGACTATGTAACTCGTAACCTCGACGGACATATATACATATGTCGGAAATCGTGTTTAAAAAATAAATACCATGAAATTATATACCACATTATAATAAAGAAATTCCTTCCAACAATATTTCTATCTATATAAAGGAATATTGAGCTTGAGGTCACTAGTTATAAAATAACATGAATGTTTTCAGGACAATAATTAACAATAATTAATAATTTTTTTCGAATAAAATTGCTTTGTTGTGTTTTCTTGAATTTCAAATCCTATGGTTTTGCTTGAGTAATTCTCAATTCATTATTGGGAGTTTATGTATAAGCTAAGAGGTTTTGTTATTTTGGAATTAGGTTAAAGTCTTCTCATGATTTGGTGTAAGAATTAATGAAATGCAGGCATATAGACATACTTGACTACATTACAAACAAAAAGCACTAATAATTAATAATATTAACAATAATTTATAATAAATTAAATTAAATTGAATCTTTGTTTTCTTGTTGTTTTGTGTTTTGTATAAAACATTTTAATGAATATGTATATATTTTTTATAATTAAAAATACCTCAAAATCAATTTTTATAACCTCCAAAAAAGAATATATTCACCTTGTCATTCCGTTTGTAACGCAGCGAAATATCCATCTGAGACCCCATAAAGTATATATATTCTTGATCAGTGATGAAATCTAAGACGATCTGAGCATGTCCGTCCGTCCGCCTGTGGAAATGACGGTTCAGTCCAAACGAAAAGAGCCACACTCTTGAAATTTGGTATAAATATATCTTGAAGGATAGCACAGGTTAAGTTCGGAGATGGGCTAAATCGGGCAAGAGGGGAAAAAGTTCCCCTAAGAAGAAATAAACCGCTAAGAAATAACATAATTTTTAAAGTTTTTTTTTTGTAATTTTGTTAAGCAAATGATATATTTTTATGTCAAAGAAGGTCCAACGTGTTAAGCCATAATATAAAAAAAATATTTTTTGGACCCCGCCCCCTTTAGTGGGCGTTATTATATGCAAAAATAGTGTAAAAATTTAACAGATTGTTTTACTTAAGCCTACATTCCTTAGAAATAACATTTTTAAACTTTAATGACGAAGCTGAAACGTAACCTGGTACTACTCTGCCCTATCCCCTCCTCCGCCTCTGCCCCCTAAATGATCCTATAAATTTTTTTTTTTAATTTTGTATTTAATTATCCCAAACATTTTTTTTTAGAGTTTTATGACAAAGGTGAAATGTCTCCCCCACAGGCCTTGCCAGATCGATCCCACCAAAATACAGTTTTAATACCCTCCAAAGAGAATTGGACCCCATAAAGTATATACATATATTCTTGATCAGTGATGAAGTCTGAGACGATCTAGCAATGCCCATACGTCCATCTGTGGAAAACACGATATAGTCTATTTTTGGACCCCACCCCCTTTAGTGGGCGTTGACGTACGATATTATATGCAAAAGTAGTGTAAATATTGAAAAATTGTTATTCCTTAAGCCTATAAGAAGGTGAGATGTTCTCTGATCTTGCAAAGTTGAAACGTCTCCCCACGGCCCTTCCCGGAATGACTCTCTCAAAATAGACAATTAAAATTGGGTACTGAGATGTCTTAAAGGAACTCTGTCCCACCAAGTTAAACATTTTAGGCCTAATTCATAAAAAATATTTCATGCTTATAACATCGTTATTTGACATATTTCTATGGGATAATTGTCAAATAAGACGGTTATAAGCATGAAATATTTTTTATGAATTAGGCCTTTTAAATTTAATTACTAAATATTTGGAGGGTATTTAAGATTCGACCCGGTCGAATGTAACGTTTTTACTTGTTTAATTTGTCTTTCCCGTCTTGTTTTGGCAATGTAAAAATTTAAATGTGAGGAATATAATAATTTATTAATTAGAAAATATTAATAGTAACTAGCCCTATATTCCGTTTATGTGTTAGTCTAGTTTTGTAAATTAAATAGCTATACTTCTGTGCTACACTATAAGTATCAGACTTAAAGTTAATTATTTTGTCTAATGGTACTCGTACATTTATCATCTGTAATATTTCTAACATGTCACGAGACTTATACTTATCTTCAGAATTTAAAATAGATATGTTTTCAAAATCTTGATAGTGATCCGAGTCACGACAATGTAGTGTTAATGCTGTTCTTTGTGTTGATGTATACTTTTAGTTTGATTTATGACCAGCTGATCTGGTCTTTAGTTTATACTGTACTGCACCTACATAATTTTTCTAAAATTTTCAGTATCATTTCATTTACATGAAGTACTGTAAACAACATTTAACTTCTCTAATTTACATATGTATTTTATATTTAGTATTACTGAATAATACACCTAAAGTATATTATTTTTACCAAAAATTCAGATTTTTCTGATTTCTCTGAAATTTTAGGAATATACATATGTATATCAAAGGCTTATAACACTGCTCAGCAGCAAAATCCTCCTTTAAATAAAACTATGTGGACTATATGAATTTTGAAGCGCTGAGCTCAAATCCTTTTTCGGTTTTTTTCCATGATGTCGGAATTTTTTTTATAGGCGTGGCAAATTAGTCAGGTACGGAGACATACATACATATTTCACCCTAACTACTACAAGTAAAACACCAAAAGATGTGTAGCAAAATTGCATTTATTTTAGTGGAATATAATTTTTCTCTATCTCTTATCGTTTTGGAATTATTCGGAAATTAATGGAGAAAACAAATTTTTTTTGTGCAAAATTCGTAAATTTTTCAGTTTAAAAATGGATTTAAAAAATAATTAATGCAAATTCTCAATATTTTGCACATTTCTCTGAGAACTACATGCATATCTTAAAAATTTGGATTTTCTTGTCAATTTACCGCAGGTACCGTCGCACAGTGGCGAACGTAGAACAAATGAGGTTACAAAAATAAAAAATTGAACGTGCTCCTAAACAATATTTTATTTAATATTTTACAGGAAATTGTACAACGATTTCAAATATGATACTCATATTACGAGTACAAGCAAATTTTTTTTCAGAAGATATACGAGTAGCTTGACTGATTTTCAGTGTTCCAAAAAATATACAATTTTTAGGTAATTTGGTCCGCTTTCAGATATAGTATCTCGAAAACTAGACAGCGGATCGGCATTCTTTTTGATTCTATTGATAGATTTATTTATTAAGTAAAGAATAAAAAAATTGGACTTTGTGCTTTGTTTTTGAGCAGATAAATCGATATTTTTTCAATATTTCTCATCTTTGATGGAAAAAAGAAAAACTAAAAATTTCTATATTGCCATATTTCCAAAATTAGTTCTTTGATTATTGTATTACCTAATGCAATCAAGCTGCTCGGCCTTGCCCCATTTTTTGCTACATATAAAATTAAGAAAAAACATGGTTTCAAAGTGTAGATACAAGATGTAGAAATAGAGGTACTTAATTGCGTTGGTGTGCAAACAGTTAAGCATCCAAGTAATACGTAGATTCGACTATATACATATTTGAAAACAATCATAATCCCGCGATTAATCTACGACTGAAAATTGGCGAAAGTAATTTTAAGACAATTCAAACATGAAGTTGAACAACTTTAAATTATTTGACCTGTTTTAAGTAGTCAACCACAGCAAAAAATTTCGTGAAAGCTGCCTTCGAGCAACATACGGTGACGCGAAAATACAAAAAAAAACTTTTCATGCTGCATGCGAGTCTAAACTCAAAATGGATAAAAGCAAACCGTACGACTGAGAGATTCAACTCCAAACACTAGTACTTAACAATGACACCTGGATACATTGACAGAAGATGAACCTAGCACATCAAGAGAAGGGCCAAGAAAAAACATAGAGGGGTGTTCAAATTCCACGAGAAAGAGGAAACTGGCTGATTCCACCAATGATTTGGCCACGGAATATTTATGAAAGCGCTGTCTATTAGGTATATAACGGATGATGAAAAAGTGAGGTCGAAGATTACAAAATCTGCGGCTAAAAAGGATTAAAGAAAGTATTCCCACGGTCCCAAACGAAAACCTTAAAAAGTGTAGATCCGAAGAAACTTTGGCTTTATTTATGGACTAAGAGCTTTCTAAAGAGAAATATGAGATAGGTACTACGGACATCTTTAAGCAGGATACAAGAGGGGGAACACAGGATGCTTTTTTCAAACCAGTTTTGTTAAAAGTAGATGGATACGGAAACTCAAAGAATGGAAACACTTCGAGGAGATATTTTGAAAATGATGAGGCTGTAACTCGAATTACTGGACTAAACAATCAAATCGTTAAGAGGTTGGGAACGAGCTTGAATATTTTAAACTCCAAGGCTGATTCTGAAAAACATGGATATTATGTTTCGAAAAATACTGTCGCATGGCAAAGATACAATTGAATATCAGACTTTCCCAATGATTTTTTAAAAAGCACAGGAGTTCCTAAACACATTTTATAAAAAATATAGATTGCATAACACTTTCAAATCTCATAAAAAAGGAGACAAAATTAGGACCTCATCAACATTTTAGCAGCATCTTCCGACCACTTATTTCATCACTAAGGCATGTAAAGTCACGCAAGGAGTTACAAAATTATTATAGTTCAGAAATTATTAGTCTTTTAAATATACCTTCTTTTACGAAAAAAGAAATTTATTTTTTCTGGAATAACTTCAAAAAGAAATAAATATTAAAAAAAATGTTTTATTTTGCAACCCCATAAGCAGGCATCTAAAATACGTACAACCCCTTTCAAATATAAATTTCATAGGTTGATCAATTATCTATCATATTGTTTGTATTTTTTAAATTTTGTCTGTTATATCGTTCTATTAAACTATCTGTCGGGAAAATCATTATTCACTAACATATCCTAAATAAGATTCTTATTTTTATAGTGGAAATTTGTATCACTAATATCTAATATTCTATCTATTAAATTCTTAGCTGTATTTTTCTTTGGATGCTTTCAATAAAGATTTAAAATTCTATAAAATATGTCATCAATATATTTTGTTACAATTCAACGTTTCACTAACAATTTCTCTATACTCTTGCTTAATAACACTGATCAGCAAAAAATCATTTTTTGTCTCCCCTTTAAATAAAACTATGTGGACTATATGGATTTTGATGCTTTAAACTCAAATCCGTTTTCGGTGTTTTTCCATCAGGTCGGGATTTTTTTTATGGGCGTGGCAAATTTTTTCCCCTAAACTAGTCAGGTACGGGGACATATTTCACCCTAACTCGAGAACGAGTCATCCGATTTTTAAAAGTAAAAGTATTGGATACCTGCGGTAAATTCACAATAAAATCAAATTTTTTTAAACGATTTTTATGGTTTACAGATTATTTTATTTTTAAGATATGTAGCTCTCAGAAAAATGTGCAAAATATTGAATATTTTAACGTCATATACAGAAAACCTAGTCATATATATTTTTAAATATTTGTAAATGAAATTTATTTGTTGTTGGTCAAGCAATGTCTATATGCATTTCATTGGTGCTTTACCAAATCATCAGTAGACTCTAACCACAGTTTTGAAAAGTTAAAAATCTCTTATATTATGCATTTACTTCTGAAGCCCATCTGAGAATTCACAATTTGTAAATTAAGATAAGAGGTTTTTAACTTTTCAAAACTGTGGTTAAAGTCTACTGATGATTTGGTAATCAACAAATAAATTTCATTTAAAATAGTATTGTGACAACAATATGTCAAATAAAAATTTCATAACAGTTTAAATATTTGTAATATGTTTACTAAGTTCATAAAAAGATGAAGTCACAAATGAATAAATTAGTCTTAATGGGAAATTATGCTTATGAGTTTTTGGTAATTCATATATTTAAAACATTTCTTTCCGATATAGAAATAATTTTAAATTTTAAGTTTTTCTAAAGGTTTGTTATTTAACAGCAATTTATTCGACTCATACTTTTCTAAAATTTGGTATGTTGAAATGTCTTGCACTATGTCCTTCATTCTTGATAAATAATCAATACTATTTATTGCAACGCTGTATTACCTTTGTCAGCATCTAAACTAACTTTATCTCAATTAGCCTTCAAAAACTTATCTGTTTCTCTTATCTTATTTAGTACAAATCTATCCCCATTGTCTAATCTACTACTTCTTCTTTTCCTTCTATTTTCTGTTCAAAATCCCCCTCGGTTTTCAAATTCGAAAAATCTCAAATTTATTTCTCTTAATTGAAAAATTTAGAATTTTGCTTTGAACATTATCCAGTAACGTTTTAAAATCGTTTATTCGACATATTGTAAGTCTACTGATGATTTGGTGTAAGAACCAATGAAATGCAGGCATATATAGATACTTGACCACGTAACAAACAAAAAAGTATTATCCAAGTAACTTAAAACATTTTGTTAAGATATCTAGAGGATATCGATATAAAAAACAAGTAAAAGTGCTATATTCGGCTGTGCCGAATCTTAAATACCCTTCACAGATGTAATTCTTCTTTCTTTCTTGCTAAAACAGGAAGTAGGTTTAATTAAAATATGTAACATAGTTTTACTTGACAAAAAAATTTAAATTTTTTAATTTTTTGGTCACTTTCATGTACCATAAAATATATTATTTGTTCAACCCCGGAGTCGAAATTTCGATTTTTTATGATTTTAATACCAATTTTGTTCTTCCTGAATTATAAAATAGTTTTAATTAGCAAAAACAGCAACGTCAATTGCCTATTTGGTTACTTTTATATATTTCAATATCCCAACCCTGGAAACGAAATTTAAATTTTTTTACCAATGCAACTCTTAATGAGGCATGAAATAGTTTTATTTAAGAAAAACTTAATATTTGTAACCATTTTGGTCACTTTCATGTACCACAAAATATTGCAGTTATCCCACTCTGGAATCTAAATTTTGATTTTTTTACCAATTATGTTTTTCCTGAACTAAAAAATAGTTTTAATTAGTAAAAAACCGACGTTAGTTGCTTTTTTGGTTACTTTTATATATAAAAAAAATTTCAATTTCCCATCCCTGGAAGTGAAATTAAAATTTTTACCAATCCTAGTCTTCATTGGGTATAAAGTCGTTTTATTTAAGAAAAACTTAAAATTTTCAACCATTTTGGTCACTTTCATGTACTACAATATATTGCATGTACCAAAAAACTTTAAACTTCCCAACCCTGGAAGTGAAATTTTAATTTTGTTTGTTTTATTTTTAACTAATGCAATTCATGAGGAATAAAGTAATATTATTTAAGAAAAATTTACAATTTTCAACCATTTTGTTTACCTTCATGAACTATAAAATATTGCACTTGTCCATCCCTGGATTCGAAATTTTGATTTTTTTTTTGGAAATTTTTGATACCAATTTTGTTCTTCCTAAAATATAAAATACTTTTAATTAGCAAAAAAAAAAAAAACAACGTCAATTGCATTTTTGGTTACTTTTATGTATAAAAACTATTTCAATTTCCCAACCATTCAAGCGAAATTTAAATTTTTTTAATTTTTTTTTATCAATGCAAATCTTCATGAGGTATAAGGTAGTTTTGTTTAAGAAAAACTGAAATTTTGTAACCAGTTTGGTTATTACATGTACTACAAAATATTGCATGTACCAAAAAAAACTTTAATTTTCCCAACCCTGGAAGCGAAATTTCAATTTTTAGTCCATCCCTGGATTCGAAATTTTATTTTTTTTTTTTGAATTTTTGATACCAATTTTGTTCTTCCTGAATTATAAGACAGGCTTAGTTAGAAAAAAAAAAAAAAAACAACATCAGTTGCCTGTTTGATTACTTTCATGTATAAAAAAAATGCAATTTCCCTGGAAGCAAAATTTGAATTAAAAAATTTTTTTTTGGCCAATGCAAATCTTCATGACGTATAAAGAGGTTTTGTAAAAGAAAAACTTAAAATTTTTAACAATTTTAGTTACTACATGTACTACAAAATACGGAATGGGCCGAAAAAAAATTTTTAATTTTGCATCCCTGGAAAAAAATTTTATTTTTTTAATTTTTAATATACCATTGAGGCTTCCCAAAGCAAGAAATGGGTTTAATTTACAAACATTAAAAAAAACAATTGATTTTTGGTATAAATTTTACGTCGAGAAATAGGTGCAAGCTTTCCCAGCTCTGGAACCATACATCGGATCTTTCCCACTCTATTTAAGTTCATTTCCAATCCAACGGTCCAAGAACGAAGTCTCTAGCTCTTCTGGGGGCTTGGGAAAACCGATTTCACGTACAGACAGACGGACATCGCTCAATCGTCATCGCTATACATAAGGATCCAGAATATACATATATACTTTATGGGTATGTGCATATCGAAGAAATTACACACGGAATGACAAACCTATATATACCCTTTCACTTTTTTGTGAAGGGTTTAATAAACATTCGTGTTATTAAAGGTACACTTAAAAAGGCACATGCACCCATACAACTCTCCTTTTTTACTCATGTTAGCTGTCAGACATATGAACAGCAGTTGTAATAATTTACTGCCAATTGTCAAAGCAAATTATTTGTGATTTGTGAAATGAAAAGATTCATTAAACATTTTGCGTATCCTACCTAAAAGCTTAAATCTCATTGCTTAAAAATAGCCAAATTGTAAAGATCATCACTTATATTGTAAATAGATAATTTAGTGAAATTACTTTCATTACAAGAGAGCTGCATAGATTGTGGCAAAAACTTTGCACCTAGTAACATGAAATCCTCACATTTGATTCAGTGAAAAATTAAATTTTCGCTCCTTTGCGCGGTTTCTTGTGAGTAGAAATTGTTAAAATTGCTTCATAGTGTTTTCACACGGACCTGTTTTTACTAAATTCTGGTTTTAACGTTAAAACCTGATTTTACAGAATAATTTTGTTAAAACCAACTTACAACCATTTTCGAATTGGTTTTACGTAGGTGTTATGAAATGCAACATTGTTTTTGGTTGTGCTAAGTTGAGTTCTGCCAAGTTATATATTGGAAACAGCTGGTATTGGTTATGTTAATCAGACATAGGCATTGTGTGTGAGCGCGCTTCACATGTATATAAATTCGCTCTTGAGAGTCACACGTATTTGTAGTTACTCACAAATCACAAAAATTGTGATTCACAATTCAGTCTATCACAAGCTTCCAACCAAGACGGTTGTTTGGTCGCTTGTTGGAAAAAGTTATTTAAGGGTGGGGAGAATGCTCGTTTGTTTGCAAAATTTCTCTCACACACACAAGCTCAAAATGTTGATGTGTTTCTGCCTATGTCTGATGTTAATAAACAGAATTTTCGTAATACGTTTGTCATATATATAACAACTTGATTTCCAAGAAGTTCTTCACTTTGCATAAGTAGTCCCATGATTTTAAAATTTTCATTATCAAAATGTAAATTAATTTTTATTTTAGAAAGCATTGCAAAACTTTTTCTTTCTTCCTTCAAACAAAAACTGCTGTTGTACAGGTTGTCAATTAAGTGTTGTAGAGAACAAGTATAGCAACAATTTAACACATTTCTATGAGCGATTTAATTTATTTTGAACAAATTTATTATACAGACTGTATGTTAAAACCACAAATTTCACAAATATATATACATACTTATATACATATTATTCCTGGAAATATTTTCACGCACGCACACTCCAAATCAACTGATGAGTATTTTAGCTAATACATGTACCTTATTCAATGTAATTTGATGTTATTTTATAATAAGTGAGAGAGCT